>OVBA01004627.1:0-22825 GCA_900406435.1 Lepidium aucheri
CCAACTTGGTTAAAATAAATAAGCGACACAGAATAATCCAGATCGATCGCTTCAATTCCAGATCGATCGGTCTCGATTATTCTGTGTCGCTTATTTATTTTAACCAAGTTGGATCGATCGGNAAACATGGTTTAACGCATAGGAGACTCAATACTAATCAATATTCAATGAAAAACACAATTTCTATTTAGGAATCACTAAAATTCAATAAACAAAAACCTGATTATGCAGCAGATAACTCAGATACCTTGTATTGTGTAACTTAACAAAACTTGAACAGAGAATAGGTTATTCTTTTTGGGAAAATTGAAACAGGGAAACTAAAAAAAATTTAACGTGATTAGTTTTATAGGGTATCAAAACTAGAAGAGTAGACTTTTGTTTCTGGAAAAATTGAAGACAAACTAGAAGAATTATAAGGAATGTTTGAAGTGAAAGGTAAAATAGGTATATTTGAAAAAATAGGTTATCTAAGTAATTTGAAAAAAAGATAATATCTTAGTAATATGTAAAATAAATTAGGTTATATTAGTTAATTTTTTCTTTTTTTATCTATGATCGATAATTTAGATATTTAGATCATTTATAGTAATCTTTATATACCTATACTAGACTTCATTTTGCAAATCATATTGAGCAAGTGGCCTTTTATGATTTGCTAACTCTAGTGTTTTCTTCATTCTTGTAATTTTTTTGGTTTACATAGTAAATATCCACCTAGATTACAATATTTGATTAATCTTTAAGAGTTTCTTCCTCCTTCCTTGTAATTATATTTTCCTTTGAAAACAAATCCTTATAGTCATATTTCCTTCGGATTGTCTTTTGGTTTTTCAAGATATTATCATGAATCCAAGAATGACAGAAATGCTCTTTCAAATTATATTAATAAATAAAAACAAAATTAGAACAAGAATCAGATATACAAAATTAAGACAAATACAAAATTTTGATTTTTTTAGCCTCACTTCTCTTCCCTTCTCTTCTTTACTTCGTTTTTCTTCTTCTTCTACTTCGACTTCATAGACAAAAACCTCATTCGTTCATCATAACTAAAAGCAATCACCTGATACATTCATTTCGTAAATTTATATATGTCATTAGTTTCTTGTTATTATATCCATTGGCTACAAAGAATAAACTCATTAGCTGATGCATCTTGAGTAAATTATATTTGACTATTAGATAAGCAAAGCCAAAGAAGATAAAAAGTGAAGTAGTTTGACATGCGTGTAATAAACAGGACTAAGCATTAAAGTTCACGGACAATCGAACCAAACTTCTGGCAGAGAAATGCATTGATTCAGACCATAAGTTTCTACATAGCAAATGAATTCAATCAAGATGCATAACGAGAAATCAACCAATGGCTTTAGACTTAAACAGAGATAGCAAAAAATTTGTTTTCGAGACATTATCAGAGAGCTTTGAGTTGCAGTTATTGCTGGAGGAGAAGAGCTTCTTCCAGGATTTACCAGGCCAATCAAACAGATTTACAAAACTCTCTCTGGATCGTTTCCTCTCAACAGCCTCCATTTTGACCATCTACTTATCACAACAATTGAATGAGCTCAAGCTCAGCCGACTATTGAAACTGACATTTTTTTGGCTATCGAGCAAAAGGACACAATTATCCAACTTAGGTCTAGGTATTTCGGGTTTCGGATCGGGTTCGATTCATGTTTTTTTGGGTTTGGATTTTCGGGTCTAAAGACTTAGTACCCATTCGAGTATTTATAATTTTCGGGTTGGGTTCGATTCGGATACCTCCGGGTTCGGGTCAGTTCGAATATCTATAAAAATATTCAAAAAAATTTGGCTCCGGTTCAGGTCTGTTTTGGATAAGGATATTTCTATTTACATTGTTTTAATTTTTGTAAAACTAATAAAAATTTAATAATAAAATTTAAAATTCAGAAATTTAATAAAGATTTTTGAATATTTTATATTGTTTTAGTTGTTTTAATATTGAATTATTAATATACTGAATTTAATTATTGTAATTTTTTGTATTAAAGTTATTAATATAAATAATAATTAAAAAATATATTTATATTTCGGCTTTTTAGGTATCCATTCGAGTTTTAGTTCGGTTCAGATTCGGATTCGGGTTTTTGGATATATAGATATAGAACCCAATTGGATATATACATTAGATTCGGTTCGGGTTCGGGTCTTACATTTCAGATCTGGTTCAATTCAGATTTTCAGATTCGGGTAAAATACTCCAGCCTAATCCAACTATTATGACTTCAAAGAGTTTAATTTGTACACAACTCTAATAGAAACACCATAATTGACCTTTTAACTGACCAAAAATTTATCTGTTCTTTTTCAGCCAACTTCACCATCTTCAGGGGTTTGTGGCGAGAGTAGCCATATCTAAAATGGTAAAATCTCCTTGCACATATCGATCCCGATCTCTGAAATCATTAGATTTGAATATAGAGATTAAGGGTCAAAAACACAATTATCAAGTTAAAAGCAACTCAACTAAAAGACAAACAATAAGGAAAATATCTTACCAAGTACAGTTCTTTTGTCCATCAAAATAGAGCATGTGGATGGAGATACAAACTGTTGTTCTTTTAGATACAAACATAAGTATCTTATCCAGATAGAGCATCTGGATGGATTTAGCAAATTCATCTAAAATTTTAAAAAATTTCAGATGTGTTTGGTAGATGCATTCAGATGCAGATAAAATTGTAGAAAATTGGGACAGACTAAAATATCTTTCATTATTTCTGAAAATAATATCAAAGTAACAAAAGGCAAAAACTCCACGAGGTCTTCTTTTTTACTTTTTTTTTTAATTATCTCTCTTCTTTTTTACTGTTTCACTTCATTTTTACTATTTCTCTCCTCATTTTTACACTCTTTTTTTTTTTATTCTCTTACTTCATTTTTACTCTATCATTGAAGTGTCACTCCTAAAACTTCACATGATCTGTCCCGAAAACACAAAACAATTAGTTCTTTACAAAAAAATCTTCAAATTTTTCACTAGAAAAAAGCAAAAATCAGATCTTTAACAGAACAAAAGGTGAGAAGAATTATCTTGGATTTCAGATTTCAATAAACAAACCAAAAAAGTTCACCTTCGTCGGACCTAAAAATAAACAAAGAAGGAGAAGAAGAACCCGAAAGAAGAAGAAGAAAGTAGAAACCAAAAGAAGAACGGTTTACCTTTGTTATTGTCTATGCCGTCGACGTGAGCTATGGTTATGTCGCCGGTCTTCAGTCTTAGAACAAACATATTAGACCTGAAAAAAGGAAGAATAAAATGTGAGAGAAGAGAGAAGAATGAATAAAGATGAAGTAAGACGAAGAAACACAAAGAAAGACCAGAAAGAAGAAAAGAGAGAACAAGAGGAAGAAGAAAAGAGAGAAAAGGAGGACGACTAACCTTTGCCGCCGCCGCCGCGGAGGAAAGAGGAGCAAAATTTTGTTGTTGCACGGCTATGGAGAGAGAAAAAGAAGAGAACGTGTTTGGAGATGAAAATCTAATTTATATATTAAATTGGTACAACGATTGGTCTAATGTTGGTTTGGCAACAAACCAGTTTAGTTTTTAATCCATTTTGGTTTAATGAGAAGTAATTTGGTAAATTTTTTGAATAAATTGATTTAAATCTTGGTTCATTAGAAACCAATTATTCCGAATATCAATTTTTTAAATTGTAGACTTTACTTACAGTCTACATTATAGATTTCGTATAAAGTCTACAATATGTAGATTTTATAATAAGTTTACGATGTGTAGATATCGTAAGAAATGCCTAGACCCTAAACTCTATGAGATAATTTATGAACTAATTTACAAAGTAGATCTCATATGTAATCTATGTATGGACTTCATAAGAAATCTACACTGAAGACTTCATATAAAGTCTATACTAAATCTTAAATCCTAAACCTTAAACATAATTTGTAAACCAAAGTTTGCTTATTTTATATTTAATGGTCAAAACTTTAAATAAAACTTATTATTGATATATTCAAAACTTAAGATTTCATTCAAAAATTTGAAAAGTACATAATATCATAAATTTACATAAACTCTAAATCCTAAAGTTAATATCAAACCCTAAAGTTATATATCCTACACTCATTACCAATTCACAATGCTAAAATCTAAGGAATATGATATTTGTTAGTTTAATTTTATAAATTTTAATACTTCTTAATTGCTTATATTTTGGTTATGTGTGTACAAATATTTCATCAATTTTTTTTTATTATTTTAAAATTCTAAAAATAAAACTAAATCGCAAAGTAGACTGCATTTGTAGTCTACTTTGTAGATTTCATATGTACTCTATCTTGTAAACTTTATATGTAGTCTATATATGACTAGACTTTAATTGTAAACTACTGAAGGATAAAACTGTAACTGTGATATCTATTTTTTTTCATTAAAGAGAATATTGTAATTACACTACCTTTTTGAGTTAGTTTTGTATTTGACTCAGATTAGGATCTACTTTTATATTTACAACCAAATTTTAGGTCATTGTAATAAAATTTCCCATGATTTAATACACCAAAAATATAATAAAGAGAAATACGACTCTATAGCATAGAAGTTTATGTTAACTAAGTGATTGAATAATCTACTAAAAATCTTTATATCTCTATTCATCTTTCTCATTTTATTTTTTTCTCTACATTTTTCCGAGGTTTCTTTCCGCTTTTTCACTTTCATTCTCTCCAACAAAATAATATACTCCCTATGTTTCAAATTATAAGAACTAGATTAGTACCCGCGCGATGTGCAAGTTCTCTGTAACTCTCTCTCTCTCTTTCTAACTCAAACTCTATATCTCTGTAACTCTCTGTAACTCTCTTTCTCTCTCGCTCTAACTCTAACTCTAACTCTCTATCTTTCTCTCTCTAACTCTCTCTAACTCTTTCTATCTCTCTTTAACTCTCTCTCTCTCTAACTCTCTATCTCTCTTTCTCTCTATCTAACTCTCTCTAACTCTGTTTCTCTCTATCTCTCTAACTCTCTCTGTCTCCCTAACTCATGCTCTCTTTAACTTTCTTTCTTTGACTCTCTCTCTCTAACTCTATCTCTAACTCTCTCACTCTAACTTTCTCTCTCTAACCCTTTCTCTCTCTCTAACTATAACTCTCTCTAACTCTCTTTCTCTAACTCTCTCTCTCTAACTGTCTCTCCTTCTTTCTCTCTAACTCTCTCTTTTTCTCACTCTCTCTCTAATTCTCTCTCCCTCTCTCGAACTCTCTCTTTCTTTCTTTCTCTCTCTCTAATTGTCTCTCTTTCTCTCTCTCTATAACTCTTTCTCTCTCTTACTAACTCTCTCTCTCTATAACTCTCTCCTTCTCTCACTCTAACTCTCTCTCTCTCTAATTCTCTTTCTCTCTAACTCTCTCACACTAACTCTCTCTCTAACTCTCTCTTTAACACGCTCTCTCTAACTCTCTTTCTCTCTCCCTCTCTCTCACTCACTCTTTCTCTAACTCTCACTCTCTCTCTCTCTCACTAACTCTCTCTCTAAATCTCTATTTCTCTCTCTCTCTCTAAATCTCTATTTCTCTCTCTCTCTCTAAATCTCTCAATCTCTCAATCTCTCTCTCTCTCTCTCTCTCTCTCTCTCTCTCCCTCTCTCTCTCTCCCCTCTCTCTCTCTCTCCTTCTCTCTCTATAATGCTCTCACTATAATTTTCTTTCTCTCTAACGCTCTCACTCTAACTCTCTCTCTCTGACTAACTCTCTTTCTCTCTCTATCTCTCTCTAACTCTCTCTCTTTCTCTCTCTCTCTTAACTTTCTCTCTCTAACTTTCTCACTCTAACTCTCTCACACTCTTTCTCTTTCTCTCTAACTCTCTTTCTCTCTCTCCCTCTCCCTCTCCCTTTTCTCCATCTCTATGTATGACATGTATAAATGAAATGATTTTATTGGTTTTTACATAAATAAAAGAAGCTCAGGTGTCATCTCTAGAGAGCTCCAAAAAGCTGACGTGTCATGCTCTGGAGACACACACCTAGCTTTTATATATATAATTTTTAGTTAAACACATGCAAATTAAAAATTTAATATTAAATTAGTTAAATAATTTTATATTTTAAATTAATAAAATTCTACCAATCATATAAAAAACTACAGAATATTAAAAGTTATAACAAATGAAATGCATCAAATTTTGCATAGGAATCTACAAAATATCTTACAATATGAATGAAAATATTTTCTTAAAACCCTATATGAAATGAATAAATGAAACACATAAAGTAATTTTTTTCTTTTAATTAATCAGAACAAATAACTTTTTTTAATAATGATAAAATATACTCTTTTTTTCTATGAAAGAAGATGCGTCATTATGTTTCTCATGATATTGGTATACGCATCAATAAATTAGAAAGTGGATGAAAAAAATCTTTTTTTGATCATTTTGTTTACAAAATCAATTATTTATTGATAGATCTATGTTTATGTAAAACAAATATACAAAAATCAAAGAAAAAAATAATAATAAAGATTACCAAAAAGGCGTATCCAGGGTAACATGTCAGTTTAAGCTCTCATGAAGAATATGAAGATGATTTGAAATTTTTTATCTTTATTTAAAATAATAAAAATTGTTGGAACCAGTCTTAGCACAAAAAGTACTAAAACGGTTGTTCATGATTAGAAGAGTAGAGGAGAATGGGGAAGGACACTTGTAGATTAGATTGGGAGCAAGATCTAATTAGCTAAGAGCAAGAAGAGATGATTGTCGAATTGATGTTCTTATTAGACTTTTATATACCAACAATTGTCCCCCCCGAAACTCAGAAAATTCTAGTACCGAATTTCCGAGTCAGAAAGGTTGTTTCATCTTCTAGATCTTTGGTCCATATGTCAGTTTTCCAGTGGGCTAGTCGAACGGTCGCCTCAGTTTTACGCGAATCATCATTATTACCTCTTGGCGTCTCTTCGATTACTCCGACTCAGTTAAAATTATGATTTCGCGTCGTTTCGAATTTGAGTAATTCCGTATAAATATCCTGTTTCTTCTTCTTTAACCATTCACTTTTCATCTGCGTAATCTTACTTTAATGACTTCCGAGTTCTTCCGTCTTCAAAGTTTTACAAATTTTTCTAACTTCTTCTTCTTCATTCTTCATTGCAAATGGATCTTGATGATTTCAAACTTCCTAACGTTAAGCTGGTGTTAATTCTACACTCGAATGTTTCAATGTTCGACCTTAGGTGCTCCATCTAGGGACATAGTTGAAGTCCCTTTCGGGTCTGGCTGTGGAGATTTACGGCATGCAAAAAAAGGCGAGGACTGATGCGCCACTAAGGAGTGGTTCCTCGGGTACCTTCTCGAGGAAGGGGTAGGGGTACGCTCGACTTTCGATTTACCCACAACCATACTAGTCCTCGTTAAATTTTGGACTTCCGGTCTGAGTGTGCTAGCTTAATGAGTCAGATTAGGACTTCGCTGGAGCGTCACGCCTCCCAGGATCAGATGAAGAATCATGAGGAGTATGAAAAGGCTTTGTACTTGTTATTCTGGGTTCGTACTGATTTTTTGATTGTCGTCTGTGTTTATTATTTTGCTTCCGACTTCTGACTTGTTGTTTTCTTGATTTTTTTGTAGATTATCGATTGCCTGAACAACATCATGTTAGAACGGGAGAGGTCTGTTGCCAACCTGGAAATCGGTTCTCGAAGGAACACGTCGGGTCGAGCTGCTGGAAGTTATCTTGAAGTGGGTAAACTTTGGTCTAAGCTCTCTGAGGCAGAAAAAGGAACTCGTTCGTGTTAGGAACAAGGTTAAACTTGAGCGTGAGAACGTCCTTAAGTTGGTTGTGCGCAAGGAGGCTCTATTCGAGTCGCTTGAATTTGTCGACTCTGACCAGGGTGCTACTTTCAAGTCTGCTGAGAAAGCAAGCGAGGAGGTTCTGAAGTTGCATGCCGAGTTAGACACTATGAGGGGGGACTTTGATTCTCAACTCCGTCAAGCCTTGACTGTTGAGAATTTGAAGATCTTTGAGGTTCTTCGTGAACGATTGTCTGATCGTTTTGGCAAAATTGCTGCTCGGTTCAATGATCTGGACAAGAACCTTGAGGCATGTTTGTCGTATGCCCAGTTTATTGGATCGATAAATGTTCTCCAATTGTTTTCCAACCGTAGATTCGATATTCCTCCTGCAGTCGCTGACTTGATGATTGCCAAGGTAAACGAGTTCAAGGAACTCATTGATAAGGAGAGGTTGACGCCGCTGCTTCCGGGGGACTTGGTCGTCCCTGTTTTTGAAGTTGGAGAAGCCTCCAATGGTGGTGAAAGTAGACTCCCAGAAGCACCGTAATTGCTCCGAGCTTTGTCGTAGTCTTCTTTTGTAATCGCCGCTTGGCTTCTTTTAGGAGTTGCACATACTTTTTGTACTCAGTGCTTTTTGTTAATATTTTTCCTATGTAAATGAAATGAAATTTGACATTTGAATATGAATGAAAGATTCTTTTAACTGATTGACTTGTCATTTTACAAATTCTGGTTCTCGAGATCCTTTTCTTGTTGTTTGCGCGTCTAGACAAATTTCTTCCTGCGTTTAGAGAGTTTGATCTTGTTTTAGCTTAGGAAGAGAATTTTCTGTTATGTGACTTTAAAGCTGAGATTTTAGGATTCATTTTGAGTTTTAAGAAGTTCATACTCGGAAACCATATATTTGTTAAATTTGGTCTAAAGACTTTCAGATTAATTGTTCAGAAATCATGTTATGACTTTGTTTGAAACTTTTATCTCGTAAATCTGTACAATGTTATGCTTTGTTGTTAGGTGAGATTTTAATCTCGGCAAATCTGTACAAAGCTTTGTTTTTTTGTTTAAGTGAGATTTTCATCTCGGTAAATCTGTACAAAGCTATGATTTGTCTTTTAAGTGAGTTTCTAATCTGAACAAATCTGTACAAAACTATGCTTTGTCTTGTGATGAGAACTGATCTCATTAATCTATAAGAAACTATATTCCATTGTTTTATGAGAAGTTAATCTTGTTACGTCTACACAAAGCTATGCTTTGTCTTTTAAAGAGAACTGATCTCGTAAATCTGTACGGAACTATGTTATGTTGTTTGGTGATATTTTAATCTCGAGGGATTTTCAAAAAGCTTACGCCTTGTCTTTTCTGTGGGAATTAGATTCCCGTCGGTGTTATGAGAGGTTAGTCTTGTATTGTATAAGTTTTCCGAGGTTGAGTTTGGTGAGCTTAGAACTCGGTTTTAAAGATAAGGACTAGGCCTTAGTCAGAGATTTTCATGATTTAGACTCGATGATATCAAGTTTTGCGAGATTGGGCTCGGCGAGTTGAGAACTCGGTATTTGAGATATGGACTAGGGCTTTGTCGGAGATTCTTGAGGTTAGAATCGGTGAACTTTTTGTGATTTGAAAAAGTTTTTCGAGGTTGGGCTCGGTGTGATTTTAAGACTCGACTCAAAGATAAATTGCGTTTGTTTTTGCGAGAATTTATCCCGACTTGTAGCTTTGGAAGATATAGGGTGTAACCTTTTTTGTTTTTTTTATAAAAATTTTAGATGCTGAATAGGGACAAATAAATTTTTTATAGAGTTCTAGCTGGACCCGAAGGCTACCTACGTACCCTGAAGGGATCAAGCCAAGACATAGTTCTCAGTACATAATTCATTAAGTAGACAGAGATGCATTAAGTGACGCATCTAATTCGCCGAGATGGCAAGCTTTTAGTAGTAGTATCTCTTTAAGTTGATGGAGTTCCAACTTCGAGGAATCGGTACTCCTTCTATACTTGCGATTTTGTAGACTCCTGGCTTTACAACTTCAAAGATAATGTATGGCCCTTCCCAATTTGCGCCGAGTTTTCTGGCATTGAGTTCAGCCGTGTTCTCGAACACTTTTCGAAGTAAAAGATCTCCGACTGCAAAGTATTGTCCACGTACTTTTTTGTTGTAGTACTTTACTATTTGTTGTTGATAGTTTTGTACTCGAAGAAGTGTCTCATCGCGTTCTTCTCTAAGTGGTCAATGCTATTTTCCATAGCATTGTTGTTAGCATCTTCATTTTTGGAAAGATGTTCTCGGCTGAAGCCATTGCTTCCATTACATGAGAAAGAGAGAAAGGAGTTCGTCCGGTCGATCACTGAGGTGTGGTTTGATGTAAATTTGATTTGAGAATAAGCTTCTGCTTCAACCCACTTTGAGAAATAGTCGGTCATAACGATCATGAACTTTTTTTGACGTGATGATGGCAATGGTCCGACTATATCCATTGCCCATCACATGAATGGATAAGGCATGATTGCCGATGTCAGTTCTTCGGTTAGAGCGTCAATGATATGTCATTGTTTGTGGGACTTGTCACACTTAGCGGTGTATTTGGCGCAAACTTTTTCCATAGTCGGACAATAGTAGCCAAGTTTTCTGATCTTTTGAACGAGTGTTTTTCCACTGTTGTGGTTTCCTCCCACTCCATCATGTGTCTTTTTGATGATCTCATCGACCTTGTTACCATGAACGCAAGTGAGTAGTACCTTGTTCGTACTCCTTTGGTAGAGTTTTTTGCTGACTTGGGCGTAGAAAGCACAGTTGGCTTTTAATCGGCATGTTGCCCATCTGTCTTCTGGTGTTTCACCGTCTAGAATGTAACCAAGGACCTCGTCTCTCCAATCCACCTTTGGTTTGTCATTTTGTTTGGTGTCTGCCATCTAGAAATCTGATTCTTCTCGGATTTCGTCTATAGCCAAGATGAGTTCTAGATCTCTTTTTGGTAAGCTTATACTTGGGCGTCGGCAGATGTGTTCTCCGACCTTGAGATTTTGTTGATCTTAAATCTCAATCCCTTGGTCAGCTCCTTTATCACGTGAAGAAAACCTTCCATTCGATCATTCTTGGTGTCGTAACCTCTGTTCACTTAGGAGTCGCAATACCAATCGATATTGGTAGCTCCGACTTCCTTAGCCAGTTTAATTCCCATAACTAGAGCCTCATACTCTGTCTCATTATTTGAAGCTGGGAATGCAAGTTTGAACGACGATTCTAGAACTTCTCTCGTAGGGCTCTATAGCCGGATGCCTACTCCTAAGCCGTGTTGTGATGAAGATCCATCATCATATATCTTCCACGTTTGATCCTTTGATGAGTCTAGAGGTTCTAGATCCGGAGGTAGCTCAATTATGAAATCGGCTAAGACTTGCAACTTCGCGCTTCTGGGTCCATTGAACTCGATGTCATACTCGCTTAATTTGACTACCCACTTCGTCAATCGGCCTGACTGATTTGGACAATGCAGTATCGTCTGCAATGGATGATTTGTTAATACTATAACAAGTATGAGACTGGAAGTAAGGTCGTAACTTCCTTACTAAAGTAACTACCGCTAGTGCGAGCTTCTTTGTAGTCGGGTATTGGGACTCGGCTCCATCTAATGACTTGTTGATATAGAAGATCGGGTACTGAGTTCCTTTGTTATCTCGAACTAGTACACCACTAACTACCAAGGTAGAAACCGCAATGTATAAATACACTGGTTCTCTGTTTTTTGGTTCAACGAGTATTAGCGGTGTTGAAAGGTTCTCTATCAACTCAGAGAAAGCCTTTTCGCAGCTTTCATGCCACTTAAACTCCTTGTTTCCATGCAACAAGTTGTAGAATGGAAGATACTTGTCGGTCGAACGTGATATGAAGCGGTTCAGGGCGGCTCTTCGGCCCGTTAGCCTTTGCACTTCTCGCTTATTTTTTAGAAAAAGCAATTCTTGGAATGCTATAACTTGCTTTGGATTAGCTTTAATTCTTCTTTGAGTGACTATGTATCCAAGGAATTCTCCTGATGTAACTCCAAAAGTACATTTTGCTGGGTTGAGCTTCTTCTGGTATTTGTTCAGACTCTTGAAGCAACAAGCTAAATGGTCGATGTGATCTTCTGATTTTAACAACTTGACCAGCATGTTGTTTATATTTACTTCCATTGTTTGCCTGAGTTGGTCGGGAAACATTTTGTTCACAAGGCACTGGTAGGTAGCTCCAAAATTCTTTAGTCCGAATGACATTACTTTGTAACAATAAGTGCCCCGTTCGATTATGAACAAAGTCTATTCCATGTCGTCAGGGTGCATCTGAATCTAATTATATCCCGATAAAGCATCCATGAATGAAAGAATTTTGTTTCCAGCTGTTGCTTTGACAATTTGGTTGATATTTGGTAGTGGATAGCTGTCTTTTGGACAAACTTTGTTAAGATCAGTAAAGTCTGCGCAGACTCGCCATTTTCCATTTCTATTCGGAACGATTACCGGACTGGCCAGCCATTTGGGATATTGAAGTTTGGTGATAGATCCGATTTCAATTAGCTTTTTGACCTCTTCAATTACGGCATTTGTTCTCTCAGACCCGAGCTTTTTTTTCTCTTCTGTTTAATCGGCTTATCTATTAGGTTGACACTTAGGCTATGACTTGTGATTTCTGGGTTGATCCTAGGCATGTAACTTGGTGTCCGTGTTAATGTCGTCACATTCTCTTCAAGAAGTCGAATCAGTTTCTCTTTGATTGACTTGCTTAAGTTGATGCCGATGTTTACACATTTTGTTGGCTTGGTCAAATCGATGTTCAAGTGTTCAACAGTCGATTGGTCTGGCTTCTAGGAACATGTGGTTCCGTTAGCACCCTGCTTCCTACTGACGCAGCGATCATACATGATTTGTTCCTTAACTTCAACTCGGCAGTGAAGCAAGTTCTAGCCATCTTTGGATCTCCTTTGATTGTATAGACTCCTTCATTTGTCCGGATATTAACAAATTGATGATAGCTTGAGGGCACAACTTTCATCGTGGGTATCCAAGGTGTTCCTAGGATCATTTTGTAGATCAGTGGTTTATCTACAACAAGTAGCTTGATCCATCTCGTAATTCCAGCAATTCGGACTGCTAGCTTCATTGTCCCGATCGCATTGATTCTACTTCCATCAAATGTGGTCAAGGTCCTGTCCACGAGTTTGAGCTGAACATCCGGTAGTACCATCTTATCCAAAATTTATTTGAATATAATATTTACTGAACTCCCACTATCGATGAGAATTTGCAAAACATCACAGTCGGTAACTCGGAGTTTGAAGACTATAGGGTCATTATGCAGGAAGCTAAGTCCTTTGACATCTTTAGTGGTGAAAGTGATCACCGAATCCACGACATGAATGCACTCTTTGATAGGCTCCTGGTTGACTGAGGCGACAACCTTTCGTTTGTATTTCTTGATTGATCGAATAGTGTTGTCACTAAACTATAGATCACCAGATCTGTTGTTGTCTCATACCAGCTTTTTCTGTTTAGTCGCTTCTGAGGTATGGTCCTTTGGATTTGCTGATTTGAAAGCAGCTTCTCGTTGCTCGGCTTCTTTCCACTTTTGTGCTTTGTACCTCTTGGTTTCCTCCTCCGAAACCTCTAACTCTCCCTTGCTAAATTTCTCAGCAAGGAAATCTTGCAATTGTTTGCACTTTGCAGGCCAATGACCCGCTTTCTTGTGGAAAAATATTCGTTTTGGTTGTAGGTGTTGTTGAACGACTCTTCACGGGGGCTGCTGTTCTCCCCAAGTTGGGAAGCGGTTACTGAGTTTTCTTTCCCTCTATTGTGCTGTCTCAGCTCGTAGTGCCCTTCTCTCGGCTCTTTAGTTGCCGAGTTCTGCAGTGTATCTTGATTCTGCGAGAGGATTTGTTTTTCCTCTACATATTGTGCATGTCTCGCCGCTCTGCAAAGGGTGTCGGAGATTGTATTGGTCCTCTTGACGAAAAAGTCTCGCTTAAGTGCCTCATCGGTCACCATTCCAGTGTGGAGGGCTTCAATAGCGATGTCGTCATTGACTTTGGCCTTTTTCAGAATCTTTTTGAAACGTATATGACTTCAAAGGCTCGTCAAAGCCTTGCCTTAAGGATCTCAACTCATCAATTAAGGTATCTTGGTTGACGAATAAGGCGTATTGCTTCATAAACAACTCAGTTAGTTGGTTGAAGCTTTCAATTGACCCAGATGGTAGCTTGGTGAACCATACCAAGGTGTTGACTGTAAGCTGTGTCTTCGTTGTCCATGGTGTAGTTGGTACCATTAATCATGATGTTGAAGGCGCTCATAAATTCTACCAGGTCCAAATTCCTATCATAGGAGGGGCATCAGAGCTGCAATCCTCTGTTTAGCGAGATTCTTCTTAGTCGCGGTGCGAATGGCAAGTTATATGCCTGAGCTAGGATCCTTTCTATCTTGGATGCTGAGCTAGTAGCTTGATGAAATTTTGATTTTATGTCGTCCATCATCTTCAATATGGTTGCAGCGTCTAACAGCACCTGACCATGCTGTCCAGACGTGCTTGGTATGGTAGAGGGATCTTGTACCGAGGTGTTCACTGGCTGTGGATTCAGTAAGTCTCTAAATAGTATTCTCTGAACACTAGCCAATGCTTCCGTGCACGGCCTATTGCCTTATGTAGTCGGGAGACTACTCTCATTCAAATGAGATACGAGTCTATCGAATCTTTCAGCGTTTCTTCTATTTGAAATTTCATACTGTGCAATCAGGTTTTGCACTAAGGTCCCGAGCGTTGGTGATCCTGGTGGTGGTGGCGGAAGATCAGTATCTTCCCGAGTTTCTTGTTGGTTCTCTTCCTGAGTTTGAGTTGAATTTAGGGTTGATCCATTTGTTAAATTGATGTGCTCATGAGGGAGAGGTTCCCTCCTTTCCGGTGAGCTGATGGTGCTTTCTGTTTCAACCATATTCCTTCTCTTAGAGTTTTCTCTTGCTTTTGTGAAGATGTTCATCTATATCTCCCCCAAAGACGGCGCCAACTGTTGGAACCTGTCTTAGTACAAAGATTACTAAAATGGTGGTTCCTGGTTAGAAGAGTAGAGGAGAATGGGCAAGGATACTTGTAGATTACATTGAGAGCAAGAGCTAGTTAGCTAAGAGCAAGAAGAGATGATTGCCGAATTGATGTTCTTATTAGACTTTTGTATGCCAAAAAGCGGATCCCTTTTTTAAAGGACTGTGCCTTTATTTATAGTTTATAGAGGCGATTACATGTCTAGAAAATAAAGGGAGATTTACAAATCTATTGATAAGATTGAAAATGTTAAGATTCGTGCTAGATTTGTGGAAGTTTTCCATGTCGGAACAAGAAAACTTCCATTTATCGTTTAGTGATGTGCCATCCGACTTCCCTTTAGGTTCGTGGAATCTTCCGAGAAGAGACATTTTGCCGAGTCGAATATTTTATCCAAGTTGAAGACTTAGTGCTTGCAACCGGGTTGTTCTTTTGTACTCGACCTGTTGTTTTCAGTGGACCAAAGTAGGAGATGGATCAATCTACTTGTTGTAGATAAACCACCGATCTACAACATGATCCTAGGAACACCTTGGATACAAACGATGAAAGATGTGCCCTCAAGCTATCATCAATGTGTTAAAATCCTGAAAAATGGAGGAATCTATACACTCAAAGGAGATCAGAAGATGGCTAGAACTTGCTTCATTGCCGAGTTGAAGTTACATAACAAATCATGCATGATTGTTGTGTTAGTAGGAAGCAGGGTGCTAACTGAACCACCAGCTCTCGAGAAGCCAGACCAATCGACTATTGAACTCGTCAACACCAATTTGACTAACCCAACAAAATGGGTAAACATCGACATCAACTTAAGCATACCAATCAAGGAAAAACTGATTCGAGTTGAGGCCACAAACAAACAGATGCTTGATGGTCTAAAGAAGTTACTTTCTGAAAAGAAAGGAAGTTTGGCTTCCGAGTTAGAGGGCGTATTGTGGTCACATCGAACCACACCTTGGTAATCGATTGGTCAAACTCCATTCTCTCTTTCTCACAAAATGGAAGCAGCGGCTCCAGCCAAGATATCTGTGCCAACATTGCATCGAGAACGTCTTTCCAAAAATGAAGATGCTAACAACAATACTATGGAAAATATCATTGACGACTTGGAAGAAGAACGCGATGAGGCACTTTTTCGAGTACAAAACTATCAACAACAAGCTGCAAAGTACTACAATAAGAAAGTATGCAGACGAGACTTTGCAGTCGTAGATCTTGTACTTTGAAAAGTGTTCGAGAACACGGATGAAATCAATGTCGGAAAACTCGGTGCAAATTGGTAAGGGCCATACATTATCTTTGAAGTTGTAAAGCCAGGAGTCTACAAAATCGCAAGTATGGATAGAGTATCGATTCGTCGAAGTTGGAACTCCATCAATTTAAAGCGATACGACTACTACAAGCTCGCCATCTCAGCGAATTAGATGCGTCACTTAACGCATCCCTGCCTACTTAATTAATTATGTACTGAGAACTATGTCTTGGCTTGATCCCTTTCGGGTACGTAGGTAGCCTTCGAGTCCAGCTATAACTCTATAAAATTTTTATTTGTCCCTAGTCGGCATCTAAAGAAAAAAAGGAATAAGTTACACCCTATATCCTCCAAAGTTACAAGACGAGATAAATTCTCGCAAAAACAAATGCAATTTATCTTTGAGCTGAGTCTTAAAACCTCGTCGAGCCCAACCTCGAAAAACTTGTTCAAATTACAAAAACTTCACCGAGTCTAACCTCGAGAATCTCTTACTAAGGCCTAGTCCTTATCTCAAATGCCGAGTTCTCAACTCGCCGAGTCCAATCTCGCAAAACTTGATATCACCAAGTCTAAATCTCAAAAATCTCTGACTAAGGCCTAGTCCTTATCTTTAAAACTGAGTTCTAAGCTCACCAAACCCAACCTCGGAAAACTTATACAATACTTGACTATTACAAGACTAACCTCTCATAACACCGACGAGAATCTAATTCTCGCAGAAAAGACAAGGCGTAAGCTTTGTGAAAATCCCTTGATATCAAAATCTCACCAAACAACAAAACATAGTTCCCTACGGAATTACAAGATCAGCTCTCGTCAAAAGGCAAAGCATAGCTTTGTGCATACGTAATGAGATTAACTTCTCACAAAACAATGGTATATAGTTCCGTATCGATTAATGAGATCAATTCTCATCACAAGACAAAGCATAGCTTTGTACAGCTTTGCTGAGATTAAAATCTCACTTAAACGACAAAGGAAAGCTTTGTATAGATTTTCCGAGATCAAAATCTCACCTAACAACAAAGTATAGCTTTGTACAGAATTACGAGATAAAAGTTTCGAACAAAGTCAAAACATGATTTCTGGACAGATAATCGGAAATTCTTTAGACCAAATTTTACGAATGTGGTTTCCTTGTCTGAACTTCTTAAAACTCAAACTGAGTCCTAAAATCTCAGCTTTAAATTCACACAACGGAAACTTCTCTTCCTAAGCTAAAACGAGATCAAACTTTCTAAACGCGGGAAGAAATTTGTCTAAATGCGCAAAAAAAGGATCTCGGGAACCAAAATTCGTAAAATGACGAGTCATTGAGTTAAATGAATTTGTCATTCATATTCAAATGTCAAATTTCATTTTATTTACACAGGACAAATATTTACAAAAAGCACCGAGTACAAAAAGTATGTGCAACTCCTAAAAGAAGCCAAGTGGCGATTACAAAAGAAAACTACAACAAAGCCTGGAGAAATTACGGTGCTTCTGGGATTCTACTTTCACCAGCATTGGAGGCGTCTCCAACTTCAAAAACAGGGATGACCAAGTCCGCCGGAAGCAGTGGCGTCAAGCTCTCCTTATCAACGAGTTCCTTGAACTCGTCCACCTTGGCAATCATCAAGTCGGTGACCGCAGGAAGGATATCGACTCCATGGTTGGAAAGAAATTGGAGAAACTTTGTCGATCCAACAAACTGGGCATATGACAAATGGGCCTCAAGGTTCCTGTCCAGATCATTGAACCGAGCATCAATTCGGACAAAACAATCAGACTATCGTTCACGAAGAACCTTGAAGATCTTCAAATTCTCAACAATCAAGGTTTGATGGAGTTGAGAATCAAATTCCTCCCTCATAGTGTCCAACTCGGCACACAGCTTCAGAACCTCCTCGCTTGTTTTCTCATCAGACTTGAAAAAGGCACCCCGATCAGAGTTGGCACATTCAAGCGATTCAGATAGAGCCTCATTGCGCACAACCAAGTTAAGGATGTTCTCACGCTCAAGCTTCAACTTTTCCTTAAAACGAACGAGTTCCTTTTCTGCCTCATAGAGCTTAGATTAAAGTTCGCCCACTTCAAGATAACTTTTGAGAACCGCTTTCTGGGTTGGCAACTGACCTCTCCCATTCTAACATGATGTTGTTCAGGCAAGCGATAAACTACAATAACATCAAGAAAACAACAAGTCAGAAGTCGGAAGCAAAATATTAAACATGAAACGACAATCAAAAAATTAGTACGAACCTGGAACAGCAAGTACGAAGCCTCTTCATACTCTTCCCGATTCTTCATCTGATCCAGGGAGGGGAGACGCTCCAGCGAAGTCCTAATCTGATTCATTAAGCCAGCACAATCAGACTGGAAGTCCAATATTGAACGAGGACTAGTATGGTTGTGGGTAAACTGGAAGTCGGGCGTACCCCTACCCCTTCCACGAGAAGTACCCGCAAAATCACTTATACCGCCTCCTCGTGGAGAGCTGATCCTTAGCGGCGCATCAGTTCTTGCCGTTTTTGCAGGCCAGGAATCTCCACGGCCAGACCTAGAAGGGACTTCAACTATGTCCCAAGATGAAGCACCTAAGGGTTTAGAAACCCTAGAAGGACCTCTAGAAGGTCGAACATTGAAACCCTCGAGTGCAGAATTAACACCAGCTTCAACGTTAGGAAGTTTGAAACCATCAAGACCCATTTTCAAAGAAGAATGAAGAAGAAGAAGTTAGAAAAATTTGAAAAAGAAAGATGGAAGAACTCGGAAGTCGTTAAAGTGAAATTGCGCAGATGAAAAGTGAATGGTAAAAGAAGAAGAAGCACAATATTTATAGGGAATTACTGAAATTCAAAACGACGCGAAACAATAATTATAACTGAGTGGGGAGTTATCGAAGCAATGCCACGCGGTAATAATGATGATTCGTGTAAAATCGAGGCGACTGTTCTACTAGCCCACTGGAAAACTGACACGTTGACTGAAGATTCTGGAAGACGAAACAACATTTCCGACTTAGAAATTTGGTACTAGAATTTTCTGATTATGGGGGGACAATTGTTGGAGGTGGATCCGAGATCCTACTTTGGTCCACTAAAAAAAACGTGTAAAATACAAAATATTAACCCGGTTGAAAGCACTAAGTCTTCAACTCGGATAAAATATTCGACTCAGCAAAATGTCTCATCTTGGAAGGTTCCACAAACTTGAAGGGAAGTCGGATGACACATCAGCAAACGATAAATGGAAGTTTTCCTGTTCCGACATGGAAAACTTTCACAAATCTACCCCGAACCATAACAGATTTAGTCTTATCAACAGATTTGCAAATCTTCCTTTATTTTCTACACATGTAACCACCTTTATAAACTATAAATATAGACACAATCCTTTAAAAAAGGGATCCGTTTTTTGGCCTACAAAAGTCTAATAAGGACATCAATTCGGCAATCATCTCTTCTTGCTCTTAGCTAATTAGCTCTTGCTTCCAATCTAATCTACAAGTGTCTTTGCCCATTCTCTTTCACTCTTCTAATCAGGAACCACCATTTTAGTACACTTTATGCTAAGACCGGTTCCAACAACGACCACCAAACAAACAAAATCATATTCTTCATTCATAATAATAGCTGCATTGTATATGCATATACTATATCTGTTAACACTTATTATATATTTTGTAAAATCTTATTAATCTGATAATATATGTGTTAATTAATTAAATGCGCTATCCCCACAAAAGATCTAGTTGATATCTTACATTTAATGATTCACTCTCCATAAGAAGCAAACTTAGATTTCTTTAATATTTTGAGGGTTAATCTTGTAAACGTACACAAGTGAGCCATTGTCATATACCCATTTTCACACAAATAGTTGTTATTTTCTTAATTGGTTTTCAGTTACATATTTTATTCACTAAATTTTTCCTATAATAAATAGAAAAATCACAAAATATGAAAATACACTTGGTCATGAAAATTTAAATTTGTTTTCTAAATTTTTCTCATTGGCATATACCCATTATGAGTAACAAATATTGTTTTCTAAATTTTTTTGGAATTGATTATTAGATTTTCTTGACCAAGTTTTTTTTGTCAATAACGAATCTACCAGTTGTGGTCTAATATTGACAAAAAAACTTGGTCAAGAAAATCTCATAATCAATTCCAAACAAATTTAGAAAAAAAATTTATTACTCATAATGGCAAACTATAATTTTTAACTTTTAAAATTAAAACAGAAAGCTATCAAAAGTGCAATATATACTCAGAATGGTATGAAATTTATGAAATGTGGATATTTGGTAATTGTTTGAAACATGCCAAATTTGAAAAATTATATGAAATATATATATATATATATATATATATCTAAATATATTGAATCAGATCTGTACTTACAAATTACAACACCTCAAAACAACAACAAGAATCAGGAACACACTCAACCAAGCCAAGCCATGAAATCATCACAAGTAGCTCTCATTTGTATAGTTATGTTATCACTTTTGGCTCTGTATAAGTGTACGTATCCATTGTTTTCACATATAAAACACGTACAAATCAAATGAACTTTTTTCCCATTGTTTATGTGTTTGAAATGAACGTGTAGGTGAGAGGATGGAGGTAAGTAAGATAGAGAATTCGAAGAAGCTGGTGTTACCAAATTGTATCTTCACCTTTTGCGATGTCTCATTCAAAAGGAACTGTTGGTGCTGCAACACAATTACTACCGGCAAACATTATTGTTGGTTAGTAAAAGAATTTCCCGACGCCAAAGAAGTTTGCTTCGGATACTGTACAAAAGATATTTGAACTCTTTAATAATGCAGAATCTCTTTCTTTATAAACATGTGATCTCCGAGCAAGACAACATAATAAGATGCGAGACCGTTTCGAACCCATAAAGAAGTCTATAATTTTTATGATATAATTATTTTTGAGGTTTATTCAATATTGAAATGAAGAACACAAATAATTAAAGATCCAAAGAAATCGATATAAAATTATTAAAGCGACTTTTTCCAAAAAAAAAAAAAAAATTCTGTTTAGTTTTGTCCGAAATTCCATAAAAAAGTTAAAGCGCGCTAATGGAGTGCGTGCACTCTAAAAGAACATCCATTTTAGGTAAAAATCATCCTGATTTCATCCCTAGTCCGAGTTTCTTCAACCTTGCTCCATCTTCTCAACCACTTCAAGTAAATGAAGGAAGAGAATGGTGTTTGCGGGCTCCTGAGAAGACTCTCATAAAGATTTCGGCTGGAATCTCTATTTTCAATGACTTGGAGTAGAATCCTTCCTCACACTCAAGATTTCGATGCTAAGAACACTCTAGCTGCTGCTCTGAACCCTCTAGGTTTATGCTAAGAATTTTGTAGGTTATTATCGATATATTGTGTTAACAGACTCAACATAGTCAACTTCAGAAATCAGCTCTACTTCTATAGTACTTGTTCTCGCCTCCTCAGTACTGCTACTATGACTCACCGTATACCATATGAGGCAAAGGGGAAAGCCATTGCCTACTCTTCCCCAAGACAGAGAACTCACAGGCTAGAAGAAGCATTACAAGAGAATGCCAGATTAGCGACGTCGATTTACGACATTTTTGGGACAACTGGAAGGGGGACGAATTGCCAACGTCTTTACGCCAAACATATAGTTCATCGTAAAAGTGTTGTAAAGTTACGTCAAAATATGACGTTGTAAAAGTGTTGTAGAGTTACGACGAATTCAGAATGTTTTGACATCTTTTTAGTGTTTCGTCGTAAATGCGTCTCTATGTAGCAAGACATTTATGACGAAATTTATTTTCTACTCTTTTGTCGTAAAAACATCTCTATTTATCAAGACGGTTACAACAAAACTAAATTACAATGAATTAAAGATAAAATTTGAAGTTAGGTACAAACGTTTTTGTTGTCCATACTTTTTTACAACTCAAAAATATGTTGTAAGTTACTTGTAATTTTGTTCTTAGATAATTGCAAATCTTGATGTTGTAAAGTCATTGTTAAATGTTTACTTATAATATTGGGTGTGGTCTCTTCATGAATCACAGCACAAAACACCAAAAAAAAACATTTTTGAGAAGAAAAAAAAAGATTCTGAAAAAAATATCTTCTGGTGGTGATATATTCGAGCTACGAAAGTGGATGTAATTGCATAAAGATGCTACCGGAATGGTGAATAAGTGTATATGAACGGGCTAAAAATATTCATCTACCAAACCAGTCAAACCAAACTCACGTTTGAATCGGGTAATATGTTATGTCCTTGTCGGAAGTGCAAGAATACGAAATTTGCCCGAACTGAAATTTTATGGAATCATTTATTAAATAGGGGGTTTACACAATATTATTACACTTGGTTTCACCATGGGGAAGGTTATAATGGTGGTGGGAATGATGAAGCAAGTAGTAGTAATCACAATAACGTTGAAGTTGATCTAGCAGTTACGAGTAATTTGCATAATGATGGTAATCAAAATGAGGTTCATGGGTTTTAGAGCATGATAGGATGCATGAGTGATAAAATGAGTTTTAACCCTATATCCTACTGCAAGTGCACAACAAACGTAATAGTACCTAGGGGTCGAATTCCACAGAAAACCAAGTCACACTTTTAACCTTTATCAAATCGCAAGCTATATCAATCAAAATCAGAGAAATAAATACTAAAAACTTAACGTGGGTGTAAAAAATAAACTAAAGCAATCGGATATCGGGTATT
>OVBA01004628.1:0-22819 GCA_900406435.1 Lepidium aucheri
GACCAATCAAAACAAATTTAGGGACTTTAAATCTAATTATTAAATTAAATAAGGTATTCTGTTAATTATTGAATTGATGTTATTATTCTAATTTAACAAACGAAATCTGTTTAATTTTTGTTCTCTTTGCAAAAATGGTAATGAATCAATCCTTCATGCTTTGAGAGATTGCGATGCGGCTAGAGGTATATGGTTACGTCTTGTTCCGCGTTCGGCTCAGCATCGGTTTTTTACTCAAACTCTATTTGAGTGGCTTTATACTAATCTTGGTACATCTGAACTGGTGGGGGAGAGCACTTGGTCGACTTGTTTTGGAATCGTTATTTGGTGGTGTTGGAAGTGGAGGTGTGGGAGTATTTTTGGTTCGAATAGACCATGCCCTGATCGTGTGAAGTTTGTGAGGCAATATAGTAAAGAGGTTCATGATGCCCACTTCAAACTTACTAACTCACTATCTGAGCAATGTATTGTGAGGTCTCGGGAGGTTCACTGGTCTTCTCCTTTGGGAGAATGGATCAAGTTAAATACTGACGGGGCAGTTAAAGGTATAACGGGTATTGCGTCGGCAGGTGGAGTACTTCGGGATAATGGGAGTTCTTGGCGTGGAGGTTTCAGCTTACATATAGACAGTTGTTCCGTCCCCCTTGCGGAACTATGGGGAGTTTATTATGGACTTTGGCTTGCTTGGGAAAGTCGGATAAAATTCTTTGAGCTAGAGGTTGATTCAATGGTGGTAGTGGATTTTTTAACCAAAGGGATTGAGGATACTCATCCCCTTTCGTTCCTAGTACGCATGTGCTATGGCTATATCTCGAGAGACTGGATTGTTCGGGTCTCCCATGTCTACCAAGAGGCTAACCGCTTGGCGGATGGTCTCGCTAATTATGCGCTTTCAATGCCTTTAGGTTTTCATTCATTTTCGGATTTACCTCCTACTCTTGATGTTGTGTTGCGGGAGGATATGTTAGGCCTTATGAGCCATAGACAAGTTCGTATGTAAGTCTAATTTATGAATAAATTATCGGGAGCCTTGCTCCCGGTCCACTACCAAAAAAAAAAGATTAAGAAAGAATGATTGTTATAATAGATTAAATAAATAAAAATTGGGTGATAATAAGTCATCACACAAACAACAAAATACTGATCAGTGTTCCAAGTAAATTATGAAGGAGGGAAAAAACGGTTGAGGTTGAAAGGAAGAGTGTAGAATTCTTCATTCCTGCTATCTCCTTTGAAAGTTCTGAACTTTGCCCACCAAGGCAAGCCTCTGTCTTTTGCGCTCTCTTTATAGTCGAGTGTGTTGTCTAAGAACACTGCGATCATTAGTGCGACCATTGGTGAAGACGAGAAGATTGTGTTCAAGAAATCATTGAACCAACCAGCATTGGTGTGAGCTGGACCATGTAATGCTTTCATGCTGAAGTCTCTGAAGTATTCAGGGATTGATAGTCCTAAGAAGAGAGACACACCGGTGATGAAGATGTTTCTCATTGAGTTCATGTTTGTGAATTGTAGAAAAGAGAGCCCAATGGAAGCAACGAGACCAAACAAGACACAGTACACGGCTGCAAATATCGTGAATGGTATTGAAGCGAACAATGCTCCGAATTTGCCTGCAAAATACAAGAACTCATTTGAGAGAGAAAACATCTCAAAGAAAGCTTAGGCTGGTTTATGGATGGAGATGTGATTTCACCTAGCATTGAGAAGAATATCATGAATCCTGCTGAGATTTGAATAACTCTTCGGCTTCCAACTCGAGTGCTTCCTAGTAATCCAATGTTCTCTCTGCAGAATGGAGAAGTCCATGAGAAATAGCTTGGTGATAAGAGAGTATGAAACCATTCACACTTTTACTTACACAGAGACACTTGAACCGCTTAGAGTTCCAAATAAACCGTTTAGGAGGATCCCAATGCCTTGCCATCCGATTCCACGGCTAAGAACATGAGGTGGAGGAGGCGTGGCGCTTGCCAATCGTGCAGCTGCTTTGAAAGCTCCAGTTGACTAATCACATTCAGAAGATTCTTCTATTAGGACATTCTATGCTGTGACTAGAGAGTACTAATATTTGATTCAGAGGGACATTACCTCAATGAGTGATACTAAAACAGCAGCCATCATAGCGAAAGCATGACCAGCATCAAAGCTAGGTGCTCCCCATTGAAGTGGATAAGGAATTTTGATCCTAAAATAAGTCAAGAGAAGCATATATATGAGCCACTATCAGCCACTTAATGTTTTTTTCTATAAGAATTCTAGAGAATATTAGAAACTAACCAAGGAGCAGAGGAAATGAGGTTAGACATATCGGTTCTGCAGTTTACTTGTGTCTGGTGTGGTCGATGTTTATAAGCCCCACTCGCTGTCAAGAGATGTGCGTAAACCCACACAATGATAAGTGCTATAATAAGAGCAAACCTCTCTATTACTGGGAACTGCCTGAACTGAAAGTTCTTCAGATACTGCACAACAGCATATAGATTATATATCAGTTAAAGAAACAAATGTAAAATGTATTGGAATTAGAGAGAATTGGATCACATAGATAAATAACCTGAGAGAAGACGACAAAGAGGATAAGCATGGGAATTCCTATCTCAACACAATTACCAACCTGCAAACACAAACACTGTAACATAAGAACCAGAAAGAGATGATTGTTTTCGATCTTCAAAGAGAGAAGTCGCAGTAACATACCACTGGGAATCCTCTGTTGAAGAGTCCAAAACCTGTTAATGCAATAACAGGAACCATACCAACAGGACTAAAGAATCTGGAATAATGTAAGATTGAAACATCATTAAAGTCTATACATTTACATTATAACAAGCACTGATATATGTCCTGTATGTATTTATACCTTGAACAGATTGCCCACATCTGGCTGAAACCAAGGATGATTTGAACGCTTGACGCCACGATGATCGCACCTTGTACTGCTCTCATAGTGCTTAGAAATCTCTGTTTAATTTCAGATACAAGTTAGAATAAAGGAGTTAAAGATCTTCAGAATACTATTCAAAAGAAAAGAACAAAACATACCAAGTGTGGATCTTCGATACGTGTCAAAGAAGAGTCATGGATGATTGAAATAATTGGAACCATGAATGCGTAAGAACCTCCAATCACAGTTGGAAGACGGGTTCCAAATAACGTTTGAATAAGAGTGTTAACACCTTGAATGAACAGTAGTGTCTGAACAACTCTAACTTTATCACCCTAATCAGTTTTTCATTTCATTTGGGAACAACAAATCTCAATCAGTCTAGCTAAACACACACTGAGATTTTTTTGGATTGAGAAATTAAATAATAATGGCTCACATCATCTCCACCCATCATAGGAACAAGAAATGAAGGTATCATCACTGCAGTTCCTAGTGCCAGAATATAATGCTCAAAACCTAAAGCTATGGCTTCTCCTGCAATAAGATCATCATCATCATTACATCAAATATAGCCCAGGGAAGTGGAAAGTTAATCAACTTGATAACAGAGAATGATTTCAAGGCTAGTACCCCATGGAGGGTTTGAGTCAATACAGTACTCTAAACCCTGAAGCTGATCCATGGGTGGGTGGCTTATCTCCTCTGGCTTTACAGGATCCATAATTCTTTATACGAATTTTAACAAAAGTCCTTTTTATTTTCAAGATCAACAACAATCTTATGAGCTCATGAATCAGCTAAAGAATCAGTGCAAAAAGGATCTGAATGAATCAGAGGAATTACTAAGAAAACAAGAAGAGAGAGTTTTAAATCAAAAGCAAAGTAAAAGAAAAAGAAAAGAAAAAGCTTCTCTTTTTCGAAGTTGCAGCTGAGTTCAAAGAGAGCTTTTTGGTAGTGGCGGAAATGGTGATGACTCTAAAGCTTTTTTATATATGAATGAATAATGATGAAGATTGAAAAAAGGACCGTTGGAATTATATAAAGTTACCAAAATGCCCCTTAAGGAACTGCCAAAACCGAATACTACCGTTACACTGTTGTCTTGGTAAATAATGCTTTATTCAACTTTACACCTCAGAGACAGTCTCTCAGAACTCTTTTATTGCATTAACTACATCTCTGCAGTGCATGTCTTCTCTTACTTCCAAGCGTCTTGAATTTACTTAGTGATTTAATTAAACGGAAAATTCATTATTCTAGTGTCTAATTTGTAATTAATGGTCGTTTAAGAAGAATACTTGACCATGATGAAAGCAAAGTGAAGTAAAAAAGGCAAAAGAAACGTTTATGATTGTGAGAAATTGACGTGTTTTTCGTGAAAGAAAAATGAACCAATCACTTAGCATATCTTTTGCTTTACCTTCTTTAGTTTTCACTTTGAAATTGTTTTTATTAAAAAATATTATCTTGGGTTCTCTGAATAATAATAACATTGGGAAAGTATATGTAATTAATAACATGGAGCAGGAGTGGAGGAGATACGTACAAAGACAGTGCAGATGTAAAAAGAGAATCTGATTGGAACACTCACGTGCGACCCAAGGAGGACTAAAATGGGTCATTTGGGTTTAGGACAAAAAACATATAAAATACAAAATTCACTTTGCTTTTGTTAACAGATATACACCTCTCTCGTCTCTTTCACCTGTTGACTGCTACCAGACCCCAAGATGCTGTCATTTCAAGGCTGTAATCAGAGTCGGCATGTTGCATAGACAACATAAGTCAAAGATTAGGATCCTAAATTTTTTAAGCTCAAAAATTTTAGAGCTAATAATTTTTTTAGGTTAAAAAAAACTGTTGATCTTCCCTTCCGCATTATCAAACTTATGTATAGACGTTTCAAGAAATAAATTAAAATGATGTTCACTTTGCATAAAGATTTTCAATCAGAATAAATATTTTATTTAGACTTTTTCATTTATATAATCTTCATTTTTTGCTATTTTATTAAGAAAGAACATAAAAGAAATGCAAGAATAATCATATTTAGTCAAAAGTAGTTTAAACAAAGTTATGTTTAACTCATATTTGAAACTGTTTCTATATATTTTATTTTTTACAATTTTTGTTTGGTTTAAACATTTTATGTACCTTTAAATTAATATTGTTTTTGCTTTTAATCAAAGAAAAAAAAAATTAGTTTCGGATAGAGCATTCGACAATGTCGGATCGGCACTGGCTGTAATCGAGTGAGTAAAAGGACTTGACTTGCCTTAGTTGATGCCTCGGTATATTTCACAAATCACAAGTAACACATCCTTTGTGATAAGGCCCAATATGATCAGAAGATAAATGACTAAGATATTACCAAGTTAATGGGCCATATATCTTCGACCCATCTCGTCTTTAAGTCTTTATCATAGGCCTTTCCGATCCCTAACGGGTGTAGTATTATTAACTTGTACTGAGGTCCAATACTAACACTAGTGTAATTTTGTATTCATCAACTCATAGGCGATATGCTGATGTATTGCAATCTCTAATCAGACTCCGATACAGATTATTCTGTCTTAAAGAGTGACTTGAAAAACTCATTGACTTGCTCTGTAAAGTATAATTTTATCATTCTTAGACCAACAATACTGGAAACTAACTCAATACCTGATTTCATTGTACATTCTGCTTTACGTTTCTTACACATTCTTTATTACCAAACTATGAATACTTCTTTCTTTTTTTTTTCTTTGTTTATTTACGTAAGACTAAACAAATAGACATTATCCAAACAGATATAATATGTTAACGTGGTCTTCACTTCGATGTTATACTCTTATGTCATGTTGGCTTTTTCAATTAGTTTACGAATCTAATTACAATACTAAAACAAGATAAATGAAACATGATAACCCTTCGTCGTGCTTCCTGCTTCCGTTGATTTAGACAAACCTCTTCTATCTATATACATATTTTCAGGTAGAACTATTTATATGTGGTTTGTATATTTGCTTTTAAAATGAATAATTTATTTTGTACTACTCAACGATCATTGTGTTACATTTTGTTTAATAAGTTAGTGCAATTATAGAAATGGGCCATTCTTCATATTAAAGTCAGAATAAAACTTTTTTTTTCTTTTCTTAATTTCTTCTGCTATTGATGTATATCATGCCGCATTATAACTTTTTTTTATTTATTTTTTGTTAAACAATGATGTGTCAGTAAGTCATTTTAATCTAGTGCTAGGTGGTAAATCTGGCAAAGGCAGATGTACATGCGTATTTCGAGATCGAATTCCATGAATTTGGCTAAGAAAAAAAAAACAATGATGTGTCGTATGAATCACCATTATTATCGTACGAATGATGTATACATTAACTTCTACTGAAAGCTCTTCCCTCATTGGATAGTTTTGCATCCATGATTAGTTGATTCGAAATCCAAATTAAATTCACTTTAGATAGAAAGTGGAGTTTGGAAGTAAAAATATGATCGCTCTTATTTTTAACTTTAAACCTCTCTCTTCGTTTTTTTGGGTTTGGTCGGCTACGTGAAGTCCACGATTAACAGTAAGCACCGACTCAGCAACGCGTGGTTCCCACGAATACTACTATTCCTTATCTATTTCTTATGAATATTATTATACTCAGATGTGTGACCTCAAGGCTCAACTTAATGAATCATGATGATCTGCTTATCGACCTGCGTCATTGCTGGTGTTGATAAGTCAACCATATTATCTGTCCTTAAAATAAAATTTGATGCAATTATTATATAAATGAAATGAAATTGACTTTGCGTAATGGATAAACCTATCCGATGTGTCAAACAGCTGGAACATAAAATGGATTAGAGTAAATTTGTGTAACTTAAAATACAATAAATCAGATGACTTTTCAGCTTTTGCAAACATAAAATATTCTCAGTTCTCAACTCGAAACCGTTATATAAAGAAGACGAATTGGACAAGTTAAGACATCAATCATCACAAACAGGAGAAGACAACCCATCCGTTCTTTATTTCATTCTCTTGTTTGTTTTGGTTCGTTTTCGAGCAAAACTTGTGTCGGAATCAACAAACACTTACTCTTTCTCAGCCCATTGAGATGGCGGGTCTTCTCGGTCGAATCGTTACTAAAGTCACCAAAAAAGAGACGAATACAGAATGTCCGAAGAGTCCACAGAGCCCACAGGGGTCAATTCTTATGGACAAGTATGAGCTAGGAAAACTTCTCGGCCAAGGAAGCTTTGCTAAGGTCTATTTAGCCCGAAGCATAGAATCCGGCGACGACGTTGCTATCAAAGTCATCGACAAGGAGAAGATTGTGAAGAGTGGATTGGCTGGTCATATAAAACGGGAGATTTCGATCCTCCGTCGTGTTCGCCATCCTAACATTGTCCACCTTCTCGAAGTCATGGCTACAAAGACTAAGATTTATATCGTAATGGAGTACGTACGAGGCGGAGACCTTTACAACACGGTGTCTCAAGGCCCTCTTCGAGTAAAAATTGTTCGGAAGTATTTCCAGCAGTTGATCTCATCCGTCGCTTTCTGCCACGGCCGAGGGGTTTATCACCGTGACCTCAAGCTTGAGAATTTGCTTTTGGACGACAAGGGGGACCTTAAAGTCTCTGACTTTGGGCTCAGCGTCGTCTCAGAGCAGCTCAGGCAAGGCGGAATCTGTAAAACGTTTTGCGGTACACCAGCTTATTTGGCGCCGGAGGTTTTGACAAGGAAAGGTTATGATGCTGCAAAAGCCGATATTTGGTCTTGTGGAGTTATATTGTTTGTGTTGATGGCCGGTTATTTTCCGTTTGATGATAAGAGCACATTGGTTATGTATAAGAAGATATATAGAGGGCAATTTCGGTGTCCTAAATGGTTTTCTCCTGATCTTACAAGGCTTTTGACCCGTATTCTAGACACCAATCCAGATACTCGAATCACAATACCGGAGATCATGAGACATAGATGGTTCAAGAAAGGTTTTAAACATGTTAAATTCTATATCGAAAACGATAAGTTATGTACGGAGGATGATGATGTCAATGACGAAGGGGATTCATCATCATTGTCATCAGGCCGATCATCAAATGCTTCAGAGGGAGACGCAGATTGCGAGATTAAAAGGGTTGACTCAATGTCGAGACCCGCAAGTCTGAACGCATTTGACATCATATCATTCTCTTCAGGATTTGATCTTTCGGGTTTGTTTGAAGAAGGTGGAGGAGGAGCAAGGTTTGTATCTGCTGCTCCTGTGACAAAGATAATATCGAAACTGGAAGAGATTGCGAAAGTGGTGAACTTTACAGTGAGGAAGAAGGAATGGGGCGTGAGGCTAGAAGGTTGTAGAGAAGGTGCTAAAGGACCGTTGACTATTAAGGTTGAGATCTTCGAGCTGACGCCATCTCTTGTGGTGGTTGAGGTGAAGAAGAAAGGAGGGAAAATAGAAGAGTATGAAGACTTTTGCAACAATGAACTTAGACCACAGCTGGAGAAACTGATGCATTACCAAGCAGATGAAGTTGAAGAAGCAATGTCTTTGCCACCTGAAACTGAATAGAAACAAACAGGAAGGTCGAGAGAAGAATATATAATAAGAGAAGGTATCATAGAACGACTATTTAACATTCTTTGTTACTATACCAAATAATTTATTTAACTGTTTTGCGAAGATGGTGTATATCTATATATAAAAGTGAGTTGTAATGAGAGTGATAGGAAGATCAGAGAAGAAGAGAAATAAAGAGTGAGATCTAAGGCAGTTAGACGGTTTTTGCTGGTTGATTATAAGGCCAGTTTTTCGTTGATTGCGGATGTACATAAATCGCTTACATGAGATGAGCTTAATGGAAATTCTTTCTCGGCCTTCCCTTATAAAACTTTCTTCTTCATACTAAGCTAACTCATTTTGTGCTTCATCAGAGAAGCTAGAAGATAAACTAAAATGCATAAATGTTACCTGTACGTTTTGCTGACTTGTGATCTTGGTGATCTTCACCTGAATGGAAACAATTAGTTTGGATAAAGCAGAATGGAAACAGTTAGTTTGGATCAACCCGAACAACGTAATTGTGCTTGAACTGGATTTTATATAGATAAAAGTATGGACGTTACATTTACTGGGAACAAATGTTCTTTTTATTAGCTAAGTAGGCAACAGACAGATATGGAAGTATATAACTACATATGTAAATCAATGGGAGGGATTACAGGTTGTTCGTTCAAAGGCTCACAAAGGAAACTGCGGTTTTTCGAGCTGAATCAAAATTCAACCTGATGATACCAAGAGGTCAGATCTCAGGAAGCTTTAAAACCATTAAGTTTTTGATTGGCAAGATGAGCGAGCAACGAGTTCCTGCAAAAGTTGTAGTGAAGATCAAAGATGGTGAGTGTTATCGCCTATGTTTTGTTTCTTTATTTTTCAGATTAAACTTAAAATGCTTACTTCGGAATAGCGTATATGATCTCTGTGCGTATAGGAAGTCTTGACTATAGTTTCCCAATTGGTAACGCTTGTGGAGTTTTCTTCAAGATCCTTTTTTTGCGAATCAAACACGTATCCCCGTGAAGGGATCTTCGAGCTTATTGAAGGCATATTACGGAAAAGCCAGGAATCAGAAGGCTTTTTGGGTGGTGGTGGAACAAGTGGAGACAGATCACAGCTACTGTTCTTCTTTTCAAACTCATCTGCCTTCATCTTCTTGATTCCACTGCTACTACTACGAGTTTCTACAGCCTGAAGCTGGAGAACGGCTTTTGGTTTCTTTCCCGCTATTTTTGGTTGCTCTGATTCCACTGCTGCAGGCAAATTTTTGACAGTTGAGTTACCCTGATCGTTGCTGGCCTTTGGACAATTCTCTGTGTTAACATATAATATCTTCTCTGAGACACAGCTTGTAGGATAGCCTTGTCTTGTACTTTTTGGATAGAGTAAATCCTGAGGCTTGCTTATGTTTCTGATATGGTTGTTCAACCTGTTAGCTCTCATAATCTCTGCATCTTTACGAGTCTCAGGAAAACCCGCAGGGTGATGAGGAGAACTGTTTGCTGCACTCCGATATGGTGACATGCAGCTAGTTTGTCTGTAAGGAGATGCTGGCCTACTTGTAGTATTCAGGTTTGATTCAAGTTGTTCAGATCCAAAGTTATACTTCTTCCCAGCACTTGGGTGTACTGGAGATTGAACTCTACTTCCCGTCTTTTGCTTATTAATTGAATCAAGAGCAAGCTGAAAACGCACAAGTCAGTGAGCGTCTGATCAAATCTATATGATGCTAGAGACGTAAATAGGAAAGGGAGGGCGGCTTAAAGAAGGAACCTTTTTCACAAATTGGAACCGAGATTTGAGCTGAGCAACCTTGCTTGATTTCCCATGATCATGGCTTGAGGACCTCAGGGAGTAAGGTTTCTCTTTAAGACCATGCACTGGGCTCAGCATACCGAGTGAATTTTTAAAGCACAATTGTGGTGACATCATCCCACAGCCTCTTTTAGAAAGATAGTCAGAAACTTCATCGTCATCTGAATCCTCCTCGCTGTCTTCGTATACCTCAATGCCGTGATAATAAGATGGAGACATCATGGACTCATACCTCTTAGGAGTCGCATGAGTCTCAGCTGATAATATATCCCTAATCTGTCTCATTGGTTCAGATTTGATTGGCAATGGTTGTCGCTTGTAAGCATACTGAGGTTGTTGCTCCACAGTCATCGATATCGCAGCAGGCAAGAAACGATCCAACATGTAATCCCGAGGTTGAGGATCCTCAAATGGCATTGGCGGTTTCATTGCCTCAACACCACCACTTGTGTTATGCTTTGGAGACAATGTATCAAGGGCATCAGAGAAATTATCATCATCATCGTCTTCTCTCTCTTCTTCTTCTAAATGTTTACCCTTTGAACTCTGCAAAGAACATATGAAAGGAGCAGAGACAGAGTACGGGACCTGATCTAAACTCATGTCTTCTTGGACAAGAACTGAAACAGAAAGAGATTCACTTGTCTTGGAGTCAACATCAGTGAGCTTCTTAGGCATGTTTCGGCGCACAGACACTGCTTCTTTCTTCACCTTCCTTGTAGAAAGATGAGGTGCATCGAAGTTAAGTTTACTCTCCGACATAGAACCAACCAACCAAAGCCGTTAGAAAAAGCTGAGGGGACACTAATTTATGATGCTTCACAGTTCTCCAAAACAGATCTGAAGAATCAAACGTTAAATAATAAGTCGGAGCAACCTAGATTCCATAGCAGTTGACTATTTAACTAATAGTATTAACTATATGCATACTGACACACATGAACCAACTAAAGATCTGTAGAAAATGGGAAACAATGCAAAAACATAAAAGAAATGAACTTTAGAAGAAAGTTTCAATAAATAACTAAATTTAGGTGCGCCGCTAAATTTCCAAACCCGTGAATCAAATAATTGAAAGGAGATGATTCATGGGCAATTCAGTTACTGAAAAACCTCAGAAAATGAAAGATTGTTGATGATCATACAAGCATTGTAGGAGATAACTGTGAACATTGCATGATTAAATAGTGAAATTAACTAACCGGAGAGAGATGGAGTCGCGTGAAAGGTTTTCTGCACTGAGAGACAGAGAGAGTGTGTGTGAGTGAGAGCAGAAAAGGGAGACTTTTGAGTCTAAGAAAGAGTAAGAAGAAAGGCATGTGAAAGAGAGAGAGAGAGTAAAACAAAGATAAGAGTTAGGTTATGAAAAACACAGATGGAGTAAGCTTTTGGTTTTGTGTACATTTTTGTGCCGTGAAGATGACGAAGACGAAAGGTGAAATTTAAAGAAAGATGAGAAGGAAAAGAGACAAAGTCACGAGTGGCTTCGACCCCAATTGAGTTTAAACTTCTTTATTTATCCAATGTCTCAACCAATTCTAGAGATATATAATGTGATAAATATCAATCCTATATACAATATAATGTGAATTATAACATAACTAGGGATTTGCACATTACTTTAAGCTTCGAAATATACATTATTGCCATTGGATATAATAACATGACATTATCATATATGTTCAAACATCACATGCAAAATGACAAAATCCACACTACATTGAAAAGAAAATGAGTAAATCTACAGAAATATCAGTCACTAACTTTGCAAAATTAGATGGTCATTTAGTGGTATGACTCTTTGAATAAAGAGGAAGAACCAAAAAAAAAGGGAAACTATAGTGGCATGGATGTTATATGTGAAGAAACCATACTCGTTTTGTTATCATCTCCATATCAAATGTTAACAGATACAACAAACCATCCAAGATGACAACTCAAATTCAGCCAAAAATTAATGAAATAGAAACAAAAATATAGCCCTTTTTGTGAAAAGAAGCATCAAGACAAGACAATACCATAAACCAAAATATTTAAAGCTATTTTCAGTTCTGAACCTGGGCTTCTTCTGCAGCTTCTTTTTCTTCATTGGCTGCAGCCATTAGTTCATCGAACTTCTCTGACTTCACAAGTGTAATTTCAATCTGCAAAACCAAAAACCGAAATGATAAATCAAGAACAGGGATCGGTCAAACTCATAATGCCATAACATATTGGAGTAGGCATGATGAAGAAACGAAACTAATAAGCTTGAAAAACTACCTTGGCTTTCTGCACAGGACGTCCTCTTGAGTCATCCTTAATTTCCACAGTTGTAGTCATGATCTCTTATAAAGAGGGAACCATTTTTTTGTTACCAAACAAAGCTTAGTCGAAAAATCTCTAATAGTATTTTGTGCTAAGTCAGACTATAAAGACACTTACTCTTCTCAACAGCAAAACCATTGTTCTTCAGTATTTCAGCAACAGTGACAACGGTTGCAATGGCTGCACGTTGTAAACAAATAAACCGATTATTTTACATGGAACTTTAACTTAACAAAGTCATTGTATCTTTCAAGAATCAGATATTACTTCAAGCTTAAAGTTACAGCTAAAATACCATTAAAGTCCCAATATACACAAAACAATACAGAAGAGAAATTCAGAACATACTTACCCATTCCAAGGGCAGACAATTCAACATCATTGTACTGCTGCATGTACCTCTGAAGAAATCCAAAAAATAAATGTCAACAACCAAACTCAGTTACAGCATCGGACCTAGACAGAAGTAATGAATCACATTAAATACAAACAAGCAAACAAATAAACAACTCATTCCCAAACAAACCCAACATGAGGATACGCTAAACTACTCATTCCTACTGAATTAGTACAACATCATATTAGATAACCACGAGAAGTATAGAGATTTCTAGAAAAATTGAGCCATTGGAATGTATTAAGACACGATAATATCGTGGACGGAAAGCGATCGTCAAGTCCAGAAATTTCATAAGCTAAGAAGAGGAGTTGCAGAGGAATGGAAATGAAACAGTGTACCTTGGCGAGATTGACGTAGAAGAACAATGGTTTCTTGGTATTGGAAACCTGAATCCGGTTTTTCTTCTGGGAATCAGTGGCCAAGTTCATATTGTTCACTCCATCTGTGATTTCTTCCATGGAAGCTAATTGGGAATCCGTAAACCCTAATTTTTGTTTCGAGGTAAGTGGACGAGATAGGCTCTATTTGTGAGTTGTGAGTTGTGACCCAAAACTTCTTACTCACAAGCCGGGTCAACCCGGTTGGTTTATCGGTTGTTTGCATCATGATTTTTTTGCTTAAGAGTAAGGTTGGTTTTGTTACTTTGAAAAATAAAATTTTTGTTAAGAGATTTAAATTCAACCAATTATACTTTATATTCAAAAACAAATAAAATTATGATTAGTTTTAAATAAAATTTTTACATAAAATTTTGTTTTTCAAAGCAACGAAAGTAACTATTAATCGAGGCTTAAGAATTTTTTATTATTTTTTTTTAAAAAAATTGGATCAACAATTAAGTTTAAAAAGTTACTAGAAAATAGAGATTGAAAAGTAAAGAATAGATGGACTGTTAAATAATAAAATGCCATCAATAATTTCTCTTTACGCTTGCAAACAACTTGGCTTTTAGTTATAAACTTGTGATTTTGTTATTGATTGTATGATAAACGGTATTTTTATTGGTTTCCAACATTTGTTTTTGTGTATTTTATCGAGTCAAAGTGTGCTTTAGAGAAATTTTAGTCGTTGTCGAGTCATTTCAGGTCATAAGTCACATTGGGAGAAAATGAGCTGTTTTTGAGTGAAAACGAATATATAGAGATGCAAAATCATGCAGAGGCCGTAAAAGTTTGGCTTCCTTTGAAAGAGATTCCACCGTTAGATCAAGCTCAACCTTTGGAGAAGATTTCGGAACCCTCTTTACTTTTATTTCAGTTTATTCGTGAGTTTTAGTTATTTTTCTTGCTTGTTATTTTCTTTCATGTCTGAGTAGTTTTCTAATTAGATTTAGGATTAATCTAGGATTTAGGGAATCAAATGAATTAGGAACAGATAAGACTTAATCTTAAGTGTTCTCCATATATTGTTGAGTTTAATGCATAGGTTAGCCTAATTACCAAACTTATGCTATTAGGTTGTTTAGCACACCAAAAGTGCGTGTTAGATGCATGAAATAGCATAGATGAGCAATTAGTCACTAACCAATGGAAGTTGATGTTAAGGCTAGTTGTGGGCTTATCAGACCTAATCGATAATGCATGTTTAGTTCTCTAAGACCAAACAACAGTTTAGGATTCTAGGTTTCTAGATATAGTAGTCAATGTTGTGGTTCGTTATACTTTTATGTCTGTGTTGAGAATTGGTTATAATTTGTTGCCTGAATAGTTTCCTGATTTTGATTTCTTATTTCCTCATGAATTCTCTATGCTTGATATTTTTATTATTGAATTTAAATCGTTTCATGCTTAGTTTGTTTATTTGAAACCACCATTGTTGCTTTGCTTTGTCTTAACTTAAGTTTGGTTTAAAGATTGATAGTGTGGCCACTTGGTCTTTGTAGATTTGATCCCTCATTTACTACTTCGTTTGATATGCACTTGCAGTAGTCTTTAGGGTTAAAATTATGTGTATCACTGTATTGGTTAGAGTTAGTTGTGTGTTTTTATTACTAACACTTTACATGTGTTTGAATTATCACACTTAAAGCAAAAAAAAAGAGATTGAAAGTGAAAATAATGGAAAATTAATAAGTGTGTATATTTCGAATAGTTTGACTTTTACAAGAAAGATGTTTGATGTAAACATTGTAGCAAGAAAACTTGAGTGATTTGATGTGCAGAAGGAAAGGTCTCTTAGAGTTGTTGAGAACAACTGTACCGGAGCATTTGGCTATGCAAGCTGAAACATAATAGTTGGTGCTACTACAGACTATACAGAATGAGTGTAGCAGAGCAGTTAGAGACTAAAATGTATAAGCATCATGAGAAGGTTATTGGGTGCATGTACTGCAGGCTGAACAGTGGTATCTCATGATGGTTTGAAAGCATGGTCGAGGTCATACTCTACATGGAATGTAGAAGGCTTCTCCTTAGAGTTCTATATAAGGCAAAAGGTTTTCTTCTTATGAACTCAGCTCATTGAGAAGAAAACTTCTGCCAAAATACTAAGTAAAGGAGTTTGTTGGCGAGTCAACAAAGAGTGGTGCAATTGTTGTTATGTGAGTTGGTAGATTAGAAATCGTTGGAAAGCAAATCACAAAGTGTTGCGATGTTGTGGATTTCTATACAAACAATTTACTATGAATTGTTTGTTTATAATATATTCAGATTACTCAACTTGTCTATGTTTGATACAACGTCTTGAACAAGCAAAATTGTTATTCCGAGAGGTTTCTAGTTTTACATTTCTGGCATGAAACCAATTCTATAGGTTTTACCTTGTGTAACTCCAAATAATTTTCATTAGTAAAATATACACCTTCTTATCAGAAAATGAAATTACTAGTACAATGGGATCCTAATGTAGCTCTTTATTCGACACTTAGAAGATCAATTTGTTGATTCAATTATTGAATACTGAAGGATTTCTACTTCCTTATAGAACTCGATGAATCGATGCTACAAGGAAAACAAGCTTTCTCTAGCGTTTCTTATAAAATTTGAATGATAAAAGTGATAACCCTTAGGTTTACAATAACTAAAATGAAATAGAGTTGGAGATAAGATAATCTCACTTATTTGAAACAAGCTTTCAACAACAATGGCAAGAAGATGATCGTTATTTATCTAGAGGCTAGAGTCAACACAATCTATTAATTTAGCTTAACAAACATTGTAGCTAAAAATAGGCTTTAGTGAATAAATTTTGGTCCATGAAAGAGAAGCTTCTATAGGCTTGTTTCTGAGTTAATGGACCTCAACTCAATATCAAGCCCAACTCACAAAAGCTAAAAATAAGGAAAAAAACTTGAAACAAAAGCTAAAAGAAATAAAGATAAAACGATGTGTGTTGACGTAATGGCGGTGCACTACATCAGTTCCCGGGGGTGAGAAGAGATTCGTCCCTGAATCATGACATGGTGTATCGGCAACGACTGGGCGGAGATGCTTCACATTGAAAACATTATGAGTATTCAAATGAGAAGGAAGTTTAACCTTATAAGCATTAGGATTAATTCGAGTCAAAACACGAAGAGGACCAATCTTCTTGGATTTCAACTTATTGTACTCATGAGATGGTATACGTTCCTTGGAAAGAACCACCCACACAAGATCATCGGGTTCAAAAAGGATCTCACGATGATGTTTGTCAAAGTCGGCCTTGTACTTTGCTGCGGAGAGTTCAAGATTGGCTGCAGCCTTAGCATGAACAGACTGGAGTGAGTCGACAAAGGCGATGGCGTCGCCATGAAGGCGAGTTCTATCTGAAAGAATAGTCAAATCAAGCGAGCGCCACGAGGAAGTAAGCCATATACAACCCGAAAAGGACTGAACCCGAGACTTTGATTAGTAGCATGGTTATGTGCAAATTCAGCCCGAGAGAGAACCGTTTCCCAAGACTTTATGTTCTCACCAACCAAACAATGTAACATACTACCAAGAGAATGATTAGTTACCTCCATTTGACCATTCAACTGGGGGTGATAGGCAGAGCTCATGTCGAGATTCATACCAAGCATCTTCCATAGAGAGCGCCAAAAGTGGCTAAGGAAACAAGTGTCACGATCTGAAATGATGGATGCTGGTAAACCATGTAAACAATATACCTCACGGAAGAAAAATTGAGACACCGCAACAGCATCGGTAGTCTTTTTACACGGAATGAAATAAGCCATTTTGGAGAAGCGATCAATAATAACAAATATCGAATCATTTCCGTGTTAGGTGCGAGGTAAACCGAGAACAAAGTCCATGCTTAAATAAGTCCAAGGCTGAGTGGGAATTGGAATGGCAAGTAGATACCCGCATTTGAAGATCCTCCCTTGGCACATTGACATGTCTAGCACCTTTCAACATAACGAGCAACATCTTGATGAAGCGATGGCCAAAAGTACAAGGCAGTAACCAATTGTAACGTACGATCTCTTCCAACATGACCTTCACCATGGAGTTTCGAGATAATGTGTAAACACAAGCTGCACTCAGGTACACATAGTTGATTCCCCTTGAACAAAAAGTCATCAGCAAGTGAGTAATCCGAACGCAAACCAAGCTAAACATCACGCATGATGGAGCCAAAGAATGAATCTGTAGGATAAAGGTCAGCAAAGGTAGCAAAACCAGGAACTGAAGACTACAGCATTGTGATGATACAATAACGTCTACTTAATGCATCCGTAACCTTGTTCAATTGGCCCGAGAGGTGTTGAATAGTAAAGGTGAATTGTTGTAGAAAAGCAACCCATGTAGCATGTCGGGATGAAATCTTTTGCTGGCTGTCTTGATGTTTTAAAGCATTATGGTCCGTGAATAAAATGAATTCCTTGTGAAACAAATAATGTTTCCAATGCTTGATGGATTGAACAATAGCGTAGAACTCTAAATCATAAGTGTTGTAACAAATACAAGCACCCGCAAGTTTTTTGCTATAAAAAGCGATCAGACGCTATTGTTCAGCTATAACTGCACCAATAATAAGCTTTGAAGCATCACAACTGAGTTCAAAGGTGGTCAAAAAATCCGGTAATGCCAATATTGGAGATGTGGTGAGTTTGAGTTTGATTGTGTCAAAGGCGGTGGCAGCAGTGGCGGACCACGAGAACGAAAACTGCTTGAGTACATTGGTCAATGGAGACATGATTGAACTAAAGTTATGCACAAATTGGCGATGAAAGGAAGCTAAACCATGAAAACTTCGAACATCCGCAACACTCTTTGGAACAAGCCAATCCTGAATTGCTGCAACTTTTGTCGAATCCATCGAAAGGCCCTCACTCGAGACAACATAGCCCAAAAACAAGAGCTTAGAGACTCCAAACTCGCATTTATGCTTGGCAACAAAAAGAGATTCCACTCGTAATGTAGAAAGAACATGCTATAAGTGGTCCGTATGCTCTTGTAGGTTGGCGCTAAAGATTAATATATCATCAAAATACACTACCACAAAGCGGCCAATAAAGGATCGTAAATCTTGATTCATTACTCGCATAAAAGTACTTGGTGCATTAGATAATCCAAAAGGCATAACTAGCCATTCGAACAATCCCTCCCGAGTTTTAGAAGCTGTCTTCCATTCATCACCAGGCCGTATACGAATTTGGTGATAACTACTTTTAAGGTCGAGTTTTGAAAACACGGATGCTTTACCCACTTGATCCAGTAAATCATCCAATCGTGGAATAGGAAAATGATAACGCACAATGATCTTGTTTATTGCACGGCTGTCGACACACATTCGCCAAGTTCCATCTTTCTTTGGTATCAATAAAGCCGGTACCGCACAAGGACTCATGCTTGGCCGAACATACCCACGAGTAACAAGTTCTTCAACTTGCCGATAAAGCTCTTCATGTTCTTGAGGGCTCATCCAATAATGTGGGCGATTAGGCAATGATAAAACCGGTACTAAGTCGATATCATGTTGAACATCTTGCAATGGCGGTAATCTCGTGGGTAACTGAGCAGGGAAAATGTCCTCAAAATCTGTCAACAAAAGTTGTAATGCCGGGATTTGCGAATTTGGAGACTGTGCTTTATTGAGACTAGGGATCAAAAGCAAAGCAAAACCAGATTCGTTGAGTTCACAAGCACAATCCGTAGCTGTAACTAGCAAAGGTGGGGCAATGACGTTAGTTGAGACAATATAAGGCAGACGAGGAGGTGGTTGTGGCATAAGAATGACTTTCGTATTGGTAAACTGAAAGGTGTAAGTGTTACGCCTGCTATCATGTATTGCACTACAATCATATTGCCAAGGTCTACCCAACAAGAAGTGAGTGATATCCATGGGAGCTATATCAAAGCATATGCGATCTTTGTATGCACAACCGATCGCAAAATCAATAATACAACAACGTGTTACTTTCATTGCAGGTCATTTAGCTAGCCACATCAAATCGTATGGATCCGGATGCAATTCACTGTCCAAACCCAACCTCATGAATGCTGATTTTGACATTATATTCTTTGAACTGCCCGAATCAATAATGAATCGACATATACGCGCCTGAACTATACATGTAGATTGAAAGATGTTCAGATGAAGCCAATGATTAGCGAGCACAACCAGAGAAATACAAGCTGGTTAGGTGATGAGTGTTGTTCCGGTATCACCACAAACTTCTTCTCCGGTGAAAATTTTCTTATCGGTGAGAGTATCTTCTTCAAACAAGTTGTTGGTTTCCTACTTGACATTATCAGCTAACAACCCACGGCATGAAAGTGATGGACAAGCACTGTTAACATGACTGGGTTCTCCACACTGAAAACACTGTACGGCAACTAAACGCGAAGGTCGTTGTCCACTATAAGCGGGTATGGTGTCCCTTGGAAAGGGTCAGAAATGCGGTGTAGAGGCATTAATAAGAGGAGGTTGTGTACCAGAATCAATGGTGGGACCTGATTGCACCCGACCTCACAGATTATAAGCAGACCAAGATGAGGAAGACGTGCGTAATTGCTGTTCAAACAAAACGACACGATGATGAGCTTCAAAAATAGAGCAAGTTCAAATTGCGCCATAGCGTTTTGTATTTGTGGTCGGAGGCTACCTATAAAATGAGAAACAAGTTGCATCTCAGAGTCATAAATCTTGTTCCGTGTAGTGAGCAAATTGAATTCTTCCGCATACTCACCCACCGAACGCGTTCCTTGCCTCTAATTTTGAAGCTTGGTGAACATAGTACGTTCGTAATTGTAAGGAAGAAAACTGTTTTTAAGTAAACATTGGAGCTTATCCCATGAACGAATCTTGTCTTTGCCCGCTCGGAATCTAGTAGCTTTAACTTGCATCTACTACGATACAGCTCGTCCAAGAAACTTAGTTGCTACTAATGCGACCTTACGATCTTCCGGGACTTATTTAAATTCCAATGCTTCATCTACAACCACCAACCAATCAAGTAACTCTTCTCCACGATGCCCACCATGAAATTCCGTCAAGTCAACGTTTAATCCTTTCTCCCAACGACGATCCTCACAACTGGAATTATCAGCATTACTCCGAGTATCAATACACGAATGGCGAGAAGAAAAAAGGATTGACCTCCTCGATGGAATCTAAATCGGAATCACTTTGCGAGGCATGATGAAGAGAGATCGGTTGATGTGGTTCTCGATTTGGAGCCAAGGCTTCCGCAAGCTCCTGGATAGAATCTATGATCGTCGCTTGAATATTTTTTTGCATAACAAGCAATGTTTTCTGAAGTTCTCCCCAATCGATAACTGGTTCAGCCAAACGAGCTCTTCTCGGAGGCATAGTCACAAAATCGAAGGATTGTTAGGCTCTGATACCAAACTAATGTAGCTCTTAATTCGACAGTTAGAAGATCAGTTCGTTGATTCAATTATTGAATAATGAAGGGTCTCCTCTTCCTTATAGAACTTGATGAATCGATGCTAAAAGGGAAACAAACTTTTTCTAGCTTTTCTTATAAAATTCCAATGATAAAAGTGATAATTCTTAGGTTTACAATAATTAAATTTAAATAGAATCGGAGATAAGATAATTTTACTTATTTAAAATAAGCTAAATATAAAGAAATAAATTTGAAACAAAAGTTAAAAAAAATAAAGATAAAACGATGTGTGTTGGACGGAATGGCGGTGCACTGCATCAGATCCATAAGTTATTTTTGCTGTTGTTGATTTTAACAATCTGCATTTGCATTTGTTGATTTCTATAATATCCACAGTATTTTTTCCTCTTTTTTGGTCAAAACCAAATTAGATTTACTATACGTTTTCCACAAGCTGAATCATCCTATATTAGTATTAGACATGTGCCTTGCACAAGTAAAACTATTTAGAATGATATTTTATCCGGATATAATTTAGAATCCATAATAATACAATAATCTCTTTCCTTTTATTTCTTCTCAAATTTTGATAGCAATTTTGTTTTTACAGAAGTTTGTATCTTACTTCCTTGTCACAAAATTATAGAGAAGCAAAATTAGATTTGAGTTTAAAAGTTAGAACTTCGAGTAGATGTATAGAAAAGTCTATTATAACAATTAATTTACCTTATTATCTAGAAGATTGAATATTGTGGATTCTTTTGGTTTTTCTTTTTCTCGAAAACCCAACGACAAACAATTTTAACTCTGATTTTACATGGATCTATTGTTAGAGTTATTTTGCAAATAAGGATAACATCATATGGTATGGTGGAAGAGTCAGATTGTTTTGTATAAGGAATAAAAATCACAAATTGAATTTGGAGAAAAAATTGTTGAAGAAAAAAAAAGAGAGAAAGTAGAGATATTGGTGATAATAGGGGAGGAAGAAACAAACTTTTAATTTTTTTTTAAAATTTTTATATTTGTTTCATCATTAATTTATTTTTTACTTTTTATTAATTTTTATTGGTTTATATTTTCTAAAAAATTAAGTAAGTTAAGGAAAAGCTAAAAAACTATTTTTAGTGATTTGTACCACATGTCAAAAGAATAAAAAAGTAGATTTTAGGAATGTGTCTTGTAAATTCTTATTATATAAAAAAGAGTTTCTCAAAGCTAACAATTAATAAGATTGTTCTACGTGTTAGATTCAATAATCCAAAATTTTCCTGAATTTATTTATTTTTGAAAAACTAGATAAAATATATATTTCTTCAATATTTGATCATCTTAATCAAAAAAGAATTCCTAAAATAAAAGAAATCTTAATTTAAAAGGAAATCAGGAATATTAATTGTTAAAAAATTAATGTTAACAAAAATTAATTTTCATTACTAATCTTATTATATAAAGAAGGGTTTCTCAAAGTTAGCAATTAACAAGATCATTCTACGTGTGAGATCCAATGATCGAAAATTTTTCTGGAATTATTTATTTTTAAAAAACTATATAAAATATATCTTTCAATAGATTTCTTCAAATTTTAGATAATCCTAATCAAAAAAGAATTCCTAACATAAAAGAAATCTTAATTAAAAAGTTTTGAAATGTACTATATAAAAAAATTTATCAAAATTTGTAATTTTTATCGAAATTTGTTATTTTAGTATGCAAGATTGCAATAAAAATTACAAAGTTAGAAAATATTGAAACAACTCAAAATTATCATATTATAGACCCGGAAAGATCTAGAAGATGTTTAACACAAAAGTCAGCCAAACAATGTATGGATTTTATTATAGGACTAGATGATGTCTCGTGCTATGCATGGGGTTGGGTAATATTTGTTTGTTTTATTTATTTATTTATGGTTTGATTTGTATGTGTAAATTTATTAATGATCCTAATCTCTACTATAATAAAACCGTAGTGTTGAATTATCTATTTAATTTATAATAATACTAGATGATGTACTGTGCTATCCACGGGTTAGGTAATATTTGTTTGTTTTATTTATTTATTTATAGTTTGAATTATAA
>OVBA01004629.1:0-22815 GCA_900406435.1 Lepidium aucheri
TGATAGAGAACATTGAACTAGCACTTACACTCTCACAAACCGTCTAACTCTTTTGTAATTAACTAATGTGCTTCTCACCACTTTTTTAGTAACCATAAGTTGATAGAGAATGTTGAAGAAGCAGTTATACTCCCAAAAACCGTTTAACTCTCTTGTTATTGACTCATGTTCTTCTCACCACTTGATTAGTGACCTTAAGTTGATATAGAACGTCTAAATAGCACTTATACTCTCATAAACCGTCTAATTCTCTGGTTATTGACTCATGTGATTTTCACCACTTGTTAAGTAACCATAAGTTGATAAAGAACGTTGAACTAGCACTTATACTCTCACTAACTGTCTAACTCTCTTGTTATTTATTCATGCGCATCTCACCACTTGTTTAGTAACATTAAGTTGATAGAGAACATTGAACTAGCACTTATACTCTCAAAAACCGTCTAACTCTCTTGTAATTGATTAATGTTCTTTTCACCACTTGTTTAGTAACCTTAAGTTGATAGACAATGTTGAACAAGCACTTATACTCTCATAAACACTCTAACACTCTTGTTTTTGACGCACATGTTTAGTAACCTAAATTGATATAGAACGTTGAACTAGCACTTATACTTTCATATACCGTCTAAATCTCATGTTATTGACAAAAATGCTTTTCACCACTTGGTTAGTAACCTTAAGTTGATAGAGAACGTTGAACTAGAATTTATACTCTCACTAACCCTCTAACTCTCTTAATATTGACTTATGTGCTTCGCGCCACTTGTTAAGTAACCTTAAATTGATTGAGAGCGTTGAACTAGCACTTATACTCTCAAAAACCCTCTAACTGTCTTGTTGTAGACAAATGTAATTCTCGTCACTTGTGTAGGAACCTTAAGTTGAGAACATAGAACTAGCACTTATACTCTCAAAAACCGTCTAACTCTCTTGTTATTGACTAATATAATTTTCACCACTTGTTAAGTAACCTTAAATTGATAAAGAACGTTGAACTAGCACTTATACTCTCACAAACCCTCTAGCTATCTTGTTATTGACAAATTTTCTCCTCACTACTTGTTTAGTAACCTTAAGTTGATAGAGAACTTATACTCTCAAACCGTCTAACTCTCTTGTTATCGACTATTGTGCTTCACACAACTTTTTTGTACCCTTAAGTTGATAGAGAACGTTGAACTAGCACTTATACACACATAAACCGTCTAACTCTCTTGTCATTGACTCATGTATTTCTCAGTACTTGTTTAGTAACCTTAAGTTGATAGAGAATGGTAAACTAGAACTTGTACTCTCATAAACCTTCTAACTCTCTTGTTATTGAATCATGTTCTTCTCACCACTTGTTTAGTAACCTAAAGTTGATATAGAACGTCTAACTAGCACTTATACTCTCATAAACCGTCTAACTCTCTTGTAATTGACTTATGTACTTCGCACCACTTGTTTAGTAACCTTAAGTTGATAGAGAACATTGAACTAGCACTTATACTCTCAAAAACCGTCTAACTCTCTTGTTATTGACTAATATAATTTTCACCACTTGTTAAGTAACCTTAAATTGATAAAGAACGTTGAACTAGCACTTATACTCTCACAAACCCTCTAGCTATCTTGTTATTGACAAATTTTCTCCTCACTACTTGTTTAGTAACCTTAAGTTGATAGAGAACTTATACTCTCAAACCGTCTAACTCTCTTGTTATCGACTATTGTGCTTCACACAACTTTTTTGTACCCTTAAGTTGATAGAGAACGTTGAACTAGCACTTATACACACATAAACCGTCTAACTCTCTTGTCATTGACTCATGTATTTCTCAGTACTTGTTTAGTAACCTTAAGTTGATAGAGAATGGTAAACTAGAACTTGTACTCTCATAAACCTTCTAACTCTCTTGTTATTGAATCATGTTCTTCTCACCACTTGTTTAGTAACCTAAAGTTGATATAGAACGTCTAACTAGCACTTATACTCTCATAAACCGTCTAACTCTCTTGTAATTGACTTATGTACTTCGCACCACTTGTTTAGTAACCTTAAGTTGATAGAGAACATTGAACTAGCACTTATACTCTCAAAAACCGTCTAACTCTCTTGTTATTGACTCATGTGCTTCTCAACACTTGTTTAGTAACTCTATGTTGTTATAGTACCGTTCAACTAGCACATATACTCCCAAAAACCCTCTAAATCTCTTGTTATTGACTAATGTGCTTTTTACCACTTGTTTAGTAAATTTAAATTGATAGAGAATGTTGAACTTGCCCTTATACTCTCAAAAACCGTCTAACTCTCTTGTTATTGACAAATGGGCTTCTCACCACTTGTTTAGTAACCTTAAGTTGATAGGGAACGTTGAACTAGCACTTACACTCTCACTAACCATCTAGCTCACTTGTTATAACTCATGTGCTTCTCACCACTTGTTTAGTAACCCTAAGTTGATAGAGAACCTAGAGCTAGCACTTATACTCTCTAAAACAGTCTAACTCTCTTGTTATTTACGATTTTTCTTCTCACCACTTGTTTAGTAACTTTAGGTTGATAAAGAACATTGAACTAGCACTTATAATCTCAACGACCATCTAACAATCCTGTTACTTACAAACGTGCTTCTCACCATTTGTTTAGTAACCTTAAGATGATAGAGAACTTTGAACTAGCACTTGTACTATTACAAACCGTCTAACTCTCTTGTGATTGACTCCTGTGCTTCTTACCACTTGTCTAGAAAACTTAAGTTGTTAGAGAACATTGAACTAGCACATATACTCTCAAAAACCGTCTAACACTCTTGTTAATGACAAATGTGCTTCTCACCACTTGTTTAGTAACCTTGAGTGGAAAAAGAACATTGAACTAGCACTTATACTCTCAAAAACCGTCAAACTTTTTTTATTGACTAATGTGATTTTCACCACTTGTTTAGTAACCTTAAGTTCCTAGAGAATGTTGAACAAGCACTTATACTCTCACAAACCGTCTAATTCTCTTGTTATTGACTATTGTGCTTCTCACCACTTTTTTAGTACCCTTAAGTGGATAGAGAATGTTGAACTAGCACTTATACTCTCATAAACCGTGTAACTCTCTTGTTATTGACTTATGTGTTTCTTAGGACTAGTTTAGTAACCTTATGTTGGTAGAGAACATTAAACTAGAACTTATACTCTCATAAACCGTCTAACTTTCTTGTTATTGACTCATGTTCTTCTCACCACTTGTTTAGTAGCCTTAAGTTGATATAGAACGTCTAACTAGCACTTATACTCTCATAAGCCGTCTACCTCTCTTGTTATTGACTCATGTGATGTTCATCACTTGTTAAGCAACCTTAAGTTGATAAAGAACGTTGAACTAGAACTTATACTCTCATTAATTGTCTAACTATCTTGTTATTAACTCATGTGCATCTCACCCCTTGTTTAGTAACCTTAATTTGATAGAGAACGTTGAACTAGCACTAATACTTTCCCAAACCGTCTAACTCTCCTCTAATTGACTAGTGTGCTTCTCACCACTTGTTTAGCAACCTTTAGTTGATAGAGAATTTTGAAGTAGTAGTTATACTCCCAAAAACCGTCTAACTTTCTTGTTTTTGACTCATGTGCCTCTCACCACTTCTTTAGCAACCTTAGGTTGATAGAGAATGTTGAACTAGCAGTTTTACTCTCAAAAACCTTCTAACTCTCTTGGTTTTTACTCATGTGCTACTCAGCACTTCTTTTGTAACCTTAATTTGTTATAGAACATTGAACTACCACTTATACTCTCAAAAACTGTCTAACTCTCTTGTTATTGACAAATGTGCCTCTCACCACTTGTTTAGTAACATTAAGTTGATAGAGAACGTTGAACTAGCATTTATACTCTCAAAAACCGTCTAACTCTTTTGTAATTGACTAATGTGCTTTTCACCACTTGTTTAGTAACTTTAAGTTGATTGAGAATTTTGAACAAGCACTTATACTCTCACAAACCGTCTAACTCTCTTTTTATTGACTCATGTTTTTCTCACCACTTGTTTAGTAACCTTGAGTTGATATAGAACGTCTTAATAGCACTTATACTCTCATAAATTGTCTAACGCTCTTGTTATTGACTCATGTGATTTTTACCACTTGTTAAGTAACCTTATGTTCATAATGAACGTTGAACTAGCACTTATACTCTCACTAACTGTCTAACTCTCTTGTTATTAACTCATCTGCATTTCACCACTTGTTTAGTAATCCTAAGTTAATAGAGAACGTTGAACTAGCACTTATACTCTCACAAACCGTCTAACTATCTTGTAATTGACTAACGTGCTTCTCAGCACTTGTTTACTAACCATAAGTTGATAGAGAATGTTGAAGTAATAGTTATACTCCCAAAAACCTTCTATCTCTCTTGTTATTGACTCATGTGCTTTCACTTCTTTAGAAACCTTAGGTTGATAGAGAACGTTGAACTACCACTAATACTCTCAAAAACCTTCTAACTCTTGTTATTGACTCATGTCCTACTCACAACCATTTTTGTAACCTTAAGTTGATATAGAACATTGAACTAGCACTTATACTCTCAAAAAATTGTCTAACTCTCCCGTTATTGACAAATGTGCTTCTCACCACTTGTTTAGTAATATTAAGTTAATAGAGAACTTTGCACTAGCACTTATACTCTCAAAAACCGTCTAACACTCTTGTAATTGACTAATTTGCTTTTCACCACTTGTTTAGTAACCTTAAGCTGATAAAGAATGTTGAACAAGCACTTATAGTCTCATTAACCGTCTAACTCTCTTGTTATTGACTCATGTGCTTTTCACCACTTGTTAAGTAACCTTAAGTTGATAAAGAACGTTGAACAGGCACTTATACTCTCACTAACTGTCTAACTCTCTTGTTATTAACTCATGTGCATCTCACCATTTGTTCAGTAACCTTATGTTCATAGAGAACGTTGAGCTAGCACTTATACTCTCCAAAACCGTCTTACTCTCTTGTTATTGACTAATGTAATTTTCACCACTTGTTTAGTAACCTTAAGTTGATAGATTACGTTGAACTAGCACTTATACTCTCAGAAAACGTCTAACTCTCTTGTTATTGACTCATGTGCTTCTCACCACTTGTTTAGTAACCTTATGGTGATAGAGAACGCTGAACGAGCACTTATACTCTCTAAACACGTCTAACTCTATTGTTATTGACTCATGGGCTTCTCACCACTTGTTTAGTAACCTTAAGTTGATAGAAAACGTTGAACTAGCACTTATACTCTCACAAACTGTCTAACTCTTTTGTAATTGACTAACGTGCTTCTCACCACTTGTTTAGTAACCATAAGTTGATAGAGAATGTTGAAGTAGTAGTTATACTCCCAAAAGCCGTCTAACTCTTTTTATTATGACTCATGTTCTCACCACTTCTTTAGTCACCTTAGGTTGATAGAAAATGTTGAACTAGCACTTATACTCTCAAAGACCTTCGAACTCTCTTGATATTGTCTAATGTGCTACTCACCACTTGTTTTTTAACCTTAAGTTGATATAGAACATTGAACTAGCACTTATACTCTCAAAAACTGTCTAACTCTCTTGTTGTTGACAAATGTGCTTCTCACCACTTGTTTAGTAACATTAAGTTGATAGAGAACATTGAACTAGCGCTTATACTCTCAAAAACCTTCTAAGTCTCTTGTTATTGACTTTTGTTGATAGAGAATGTTGAACAAGCACTTATACTCTTATAAACCGTCTAACTCTCTTGTTATTGACTCATGTTCTTCTCACAACTTATTTAGTAACCTTAAGTTGATATAAAACGTTAAACTAGCACTTATACTTTCATAAACCGTCTAACTCTCTTGTGATTGACTCATGTGCTTTTCATCACTTGTTAAGTAACATTAAGTTGATAAAGAACATTAAACTAGCACTTATACTCTCACTAACTGTCTAACTCTCTGGTTATTAACTCATGTGCATCTCACCATATGTTTAGTAACTGTTGGTACCAGACCCAAAAGCCTGAAAAGGCCCAATAACAAAGAACAAGACAAGGTGGGCCGGGCCGAGCCCGCGACAAGACGAGCATCATAACATCCGAGGAGCGAGCTCACGAAGTCGAGAAAGCATAGCCGACTTAGCGAGCAATCAATCTCCGCGAAGCTAGCCCGAAATCAAGGAGGAAATCTCGGAGAATCTTGTGAGGATCTCCTCCAAAACCCTAGCGCAAAAGCATATAAATAATAGTTCAAACCCTAGGAAAAGGGGAGAGAAAAAAAAGGGAGAGAAAAAGTCCTAGAGCAAAAGAGACTTCTTTGTTCCTTTGTTTGTAATCTGTTTTCATCTAATAAAGAATTCGATTCGAAGTCCCACACTTTTTGTAACGAGTGTTGAGTTTTAGCATCAACAGTAACCTTAAGTTGATAGAGAACGTTGAGCTAGCACTTATACTCTCCAAAACCGTCTACTTCTCTTTTTATTGATAATTTTGCTTCTCACCACTTGTGTAGTAAGCTTAAGTTGAGAAAATTGAACTAGCAAATAGACTCTCAAAAACTGCCTAACTATCTTGTTATTTACTAATGTAATTTTTACCACTTGTTTAGTAACCTTAAGTTGATAAAGTACGTTGAACAAGCACTTATACTCTCACAAAATGTCTAACTCTCTTGTTATTGACTCATGTGCTTCTCACCACTTCTTTAGTAACCTTATGTTGATAGAGAAAGTTGAACTAGCACTTATACTCTCACAAACCATCTAACTCTCTTGTTATTGACTAACGTGCTTCTCACCACTTGTTTAGTAACCATAAGTTGATACAGAATGTTGAAGTAGTAGTTATACTCTCAACAATCGTATAACTCCTTTGTTATTGACTCATGTGCTTCTCACCACTTCGTTAGTAACCTTAGGTTGATAAAGAATGTTGAACTCGCACTTACACTCTCAAAAACCTTCTAACTCTCTTGTTTTTAACTCATGTGCTACTCACCACTTGTTTTGTAACCTTAAGTTCATATAGAACATTGAACCAGCAATTATACTCTCAAAAACTATCTAACTCTATTGTTATTGACAAATGTGCCTCTCACCACTTGGTTAGTAAAATTAAGTTGATAGCGAACGTTGAACTAGCATTTATACTCTCAAAAATCGTCTAACTCTCTTGTAATTGACTAATGTGCGTTTCACCACTTGTTTAGTAACCTTAAGTTGATAGAGAATGTTGAACAAGAACTTATACTCTCATTAACCGTCTAACTCTCTTGTTATTGACTCATGTTCTTCTCACCACTTGTTTAGTAAACTTAAGTTGATATAGAACGTTGAACTAGCACTTATACTGTCACAAACCGTCTATCTCTCTTATAATTGACTCATGTGCTTCTCACCACTTGTTTTGTAACATTTAGTTCATAGCGAACGTTGAACTAGCACTTATACTCTCAAAAACCGTCTAACTCTCTTGTAATTGACTAATGTGGTTTTCACCACTTGTTTAGTAACCTTAAGTTGATAGAGAATGTTGAACAAAAACTTAATAGTCTCATTAACCGTCTAACTCTCTTGTTATTGACTCATGTTCTTCTCACCACTTGTTTAGTAACCTTAAGCTGATATAGAACGTTGAACTAGCACTTATACTCTCACAAACCGTCTATCTCTCTTATAATTGACTCATGTGCTTCTCACCACTTGTCTTGTAACCTTTAGTTCATAGAGCACGTTGAACTTGCACTTATACTCTCAAAAACCATCCAACTCTCTTGTTATTGACAAATGTACTTCTCACCACTTGTTTAGTAACCTTAAGTTGATAGGAAAAGTTGAACTAGCATTTATACTCTTACTAACCATCTAACTGACTTGTTATAACTCATGTGCCTCTCACCACCAGTTTAGTAACCCTAAATTGATATAGAACCTAGATAACTCTCTTGCTATTTACTATTGTGCTTCTCAACACTTTTTTAGTAACTTTAGGTTTATAGAGAACATTGAACTAGCACTTATACACTCAACGACCATGTAACAATCCTATTACTGACAAATGTACTTCTCACCATTTCTTTAGTAACCTTAAGTTGATAAAGAACGTTGAACTAGCACTTATACTCCTACAAACCGTCTAACTCTCTTGTGATTGACTCATGTGCTTCATACCACCTGTCTAGCAACCTTACGTTGATAGAGAACGTTGAACTAGCACGTATACTCTCAAAAACAGTCTAACTCTCTTGTTATTGACAAATGTGCTTATCACCACTTGTTTAGTAACCTTAAACTGATAGAGAACATTGAACTAGCACTTATACTCTAAGAAACCGTCTAACTTATTTTTTTTGACTAATGTGTTTTTCACCACCTGTTTAGTAACCTTAAGTTGATAGAGAATGTTGAACAAGCACTTGTACTCTCACAAATCGTCTAACTCTCTTTTTATTGACTATTGTGCTTTTCACCACTTTTTTAGTACCCTTAAGTTGATAGAGAACGTTGAAATAACACTTATAGTCTCATAAACCGTCTAACTCTCTTGTTATTGACTCATGTGTTTCTCAGCACTTGTTTAGTAACCTTAAATTGATAGATTACGTTAAACAAGAACTTATACTATCATTAACTGTATAACTCTCTTGTTTTTGACTCATGTTCTTCTCACCACTTGTTTAGTAACCTTAAGGATATATAGAATGTCCAACTAGAACTTATACTCGCATAAACCTTCTAACTCTCTTGTTATTGACTCATATGATTTTCACCACTTGTTAAGTAAACGTAAGTTTATAGAGAATGTTGAGTAGCACTTATACTATCACTAACTGTCTACCTCTCTTGTTATTAACTCATGTGCATCTCACCACTTGTTTAGTAACCTTAAGTTAATAGAAAACGTAGAAATAGCAATTATAGTCTCACAAACTATCTAACTCTCTTGTAATTGACTAATGTGTTTCTCACCACTTGTTTAGTAACCATTAGTTGATAGAGAATGTTGAAGTAGTAGTTATACTCCCAAAAACCGTCTAACTCTCCTTTTATTGACTCATGTGCTTCCACTTCTTTAGTAACCTTAGGGTGATAGAGAATGTTGAACTTGCACTTATTCTCTCAAAAACCTTCTAACTCTCTTGTTATTGACTCATGTGTTACTCATCACTTGTTTTGTAACCTTAAGTTGATATAGAACATTGAACTAGCAGTTATACTCTCAAAAGCTGTCTAACTCTCTTGTTATTGACAAATGTGTTTCTCACAACTTGTTTAGTAACATTAAGTTGATAGAGAACGTTGAACTAGCACTTATACTCTCAAAAACCGTCTAACTCTCTTGTAAATGACTAATTACCATTTCACCACTTGTTTAGTAACCTTAAGTTGATAGAGAATGTTGAACAAGCACTTATACTCTCATTAACCATCTAACTCTCTTGTTATTGACTCATGTTCTTCTCACCACTTGCTTAGTAACCNATGACTAATTACCATTTCACCACTTGTTTAGTAACCTTAAGTTGATAGAGAATGTTGAACAAGCACTTATACTCTCATTAACCATCTAACTCTCTTGTTATTGACTCATGTTCTTCTCACCACTTGCTTAGTAACCTTAAGTTGATATAGAATGTGAACTAGCACTTATACTTTCATAAACCTTCTAACTCTCTTGTTATTGACTCATGTGCTTTTCACCACTTGTTAAGTAACCTTAAGTTGATAAAGAACATTGAACTAGAACTTATACACTCAACGACCATGTAACAATCCTATTACTGACAAATGTACTTCTCACCATTTGCTTAGTAACCTTAAGTTGCTAAAGAACGTTGAACTAGCACTTATACTCTTACAAACCGTCTAACTCTCTTGTGATTGACTCATGTGCTTCTTACCACTTGTCTAGCAACCTTAAGTTGATAGAGAAGGTTGAACTAGCATGTATACTCTCAAAAACAGTCTAACTCTCTTGTTATTGACAAATGTGCTTATCACCACTTGTTTAGTAATCTTAAACTGATAGAGAACATTGAACTAGCACTTCTACTCTAAGAAACAGTCTAACTTATTTTTATTGACTAATATGCTTTTCACCACCTGTTTAGTAACCTTAAGTTGATAGAGAATGTTGAACAAGCACTTGTACTCTCACAAATTGTCTAACTCTCTTTTTATGGACTATTGTGCTTCTCACCACTTTTTAGTACCCTTAAGTTGATAGAGAACGTTGAACAAGCACTTATAGTCTCATAAACCGTCTAACTCTCTTGTTATTGACTAATGTGTTTCTCAGCACTTGTTTAGTAACCTTAAGTTGATAGAGAACGTTAAACTAGAACTTATACGATCATTAATTGTATAACTCTCTTGTTTTTGACTCATGTTCTTCTCACCACTTTTTTAGTAACCTTAAGTTGATAAAGAACGTTGAACTAGCAGTTATACTCTCACTAACTGTCTAACTCTCTTGTTATTAACTCATGTGCATCTCACCACTTTATTAGTAACATTAAGTTGATAGAGAACGTTGAGCTCGCACTTATACGCTCCAAAATTGTCTAACTCTCTTGTTATTGACAAATGTGCTTCTCACCACTTGTGTAGAAACCTTAAGTTAGAGAACATTGAACAAGCACTTATACTCTCAAGAACTGTCTAACTCTCTTGTTATTGACTAATGTAACTTTCACCACTTCTTTAGTAACCTTAAGTTGATAGAGTACGTTGAACTAGCACTTATACTCTCACATAACATCTAACTCTCTTGTTATTGACTCATGTGCTTCTCACCACTTGTTTAATAACCTTATATTGATAGATAACGCTGAACTAGAAATTATACTCTCAAAAACTGTCTAGCTCTCTTGTTATTGGCTCATGTGCTTCTCACCACTTGTTTAGTAACCTTAAGTTGATAGAAACCCTCTAACTCTGTTGTTATTGACTTATGTGCTTCTCATCACTTGTCTATTAACCTTAAGTTGATTAAGAACATTAAACTAGCACTTATAATCTAAAAAAACCATCTAACTCTCTTGTTATTGACAAATTTTCTTCTCACCACTTGTTTAGTAACCTAAAGTTGATACAGAACATTAAACTAGCACTTATACTGTTAAAAATCGTCTAACTCTCTTGTTATTGACTCATGTGCTTCTCACCACTTGTTTAGTAACTCTACGTTGATAGAGAACCGTTAATGAGCACGTATACTCTCAAAAACCATCTAAATCTCTTGTTATTGACTAATATGCTTTTTACCACTTTTTTAGTAACCTTAAATTAATAGAGAACGTTGAACTTGCACTTATACTCTCAAAAACCATCAAACTCTCTTGTTATTGACAAATGTGCTTCTCACCACTTGTTTAGTAACGTTAAGTTGATAGGGAACGTTGAACTAGCACTTATACTCTCACTAACCATCTAACTCACTTGTTATAACTCATGTGATTCTCATCTCTTGTTTAGTAACCCTAAGTTGATAGAGAACCAAGAACTAGCACTTATACTCTCTAAAACTGTCTACTCTCTTGTTATTTACTATTGTACTTCTCACCACTTGTTTAGTAACTTTAGGTTTATAAAGAAGTTTGAACTAGCACTTATACTCTCAACGACCATCTAACAATCCTGTTACTGACAAATGTGCTTCTCACCATTTGTTTAGTAATCTTAAGTTAATAGAGAACGTTGAACTAGCACTTATACTTTTACAAACCGTATAAATCTCTTGTGATTTACTCATGTGCTTCTTACCACTTGTCTACCAACCTTAAGTTGATAGAGAACGTCGAACTAGCACTTATACTCTCAAAAACCATCTAACTCTCTTGTAAATGACAAAGGTCTTTCTCACCACTTGTTTAGTAACCATAAGTTGATAGAGAACATTGAACTATAACTTATACTCTCAAAACCGTCTAACTTTTGTTATTGACTAATGTTCTTTTCACCACTTGTTTAGTAACCTTAAGTTGACAGAGAACGTTGAACAAGCACTTATACTCTCACAAATTGTCTAACTCTCTTGTTATTGACTTTTATGCTTCTCACCGCTTGTTTAGTACCCTTATGTTGATAAGGAACGTTGAACTCTCTTGTTATTGACTCATGTGTTTCTCAGCACTTGTTTAGTAACCTTACGTTGATAGATTATATTAAACTAGAACTTATACTCTCACTAACCTTTTAACTCTCTTTATATTAACTCATGTGCTTCTCACCATTTGTTAACTGACCTTAAGTTGATAGAGAACGTTGAACTAGCACTTATACTCAAAAAATTTGTCTAACTCTGTTGTTATTGACAAATGTGCTTCTCACCACTTGTTTAGTAACCTTAAGTTGAGAACTTTGAACTAGCACTTGTACTCTCAAAAACCGTCAAACTCTCTTGATATTAATTAATGTGCTTTTCACCACTTGTTCGGTAACCTTAAGTTGATAACGAATGTCGAACAATCACTTATACTCTCACCAACTGTTTAACTCTCTTGTTATTGACTCATGTGCTTCTCACCACTTGTTTAGTAACTCTACGTTGAGAGAGAACCGTTAAACGAGCACGTATACTCTCAAAAACCATCTAAATCTCTTGTTTTTAACTAACGTGTTTTTTATCACTTTAGTAACCTTAAATTGATAGAGAACGTTTAACTTGCAATTATACTCTCAAAAACTGTCAACCTCTCTTGTTATTGCAAATGTGCTTCTCACCACTTGTTTAGTAACCTTAAGTTGATAGGGAACGTTGAACTAGCACTTATACTCTCACTTACCATCTAATTAACTTGTTATAACTCATGTGCTTCTCATCACCTGTCTAGTAACCTTAGGTTGATAGAGAACGTTGAACTAGCACTTATACTCTCAAAAACCATTCTAACTCTCTTGTAAATAACAAATGTGTTTCTCACCACTTGTTTAGTAACCTTAAGTGGATAGAGAACATAGAACTACCACTTGTACTCTCAAAACCGTCTAATCTTTGGTTATTGACTAATGTGCTTTTCACCACTTGTTTAGTAACCTTAAGTTGATAGAGATTGTTGAACAAGCACTTATACTCTCACAAACCGTCTCACTCTCTTGTTATTGACTATTGTGCTTCTCACCGCTTGTTTAGTACCCTTAAGTTGCTAAAGAACGTTGAACTAGCACTTATACTATCATAAACCATCTAACTCTCTTGTTTTTGACTCATGTGTTTCTCAGCCCTTGTTTAGTAACCCTAAGTTGATAGAGAACATTAAACTAGAACTTATGCTCTCACTAACCGTCTAACTCTCTTGATATTAACTCATGTGCTTCTCACCATTTGTTTAGTGACCTTAAGTCGATAGAGAACGTTGAACTAGCACTTATACTCAAAACATTCGTCTAACTCTGTTGTTATTGATAAGTGTGCTTCTCACCACTTGTTTAGTAACCTTAAGTTGAGAACGTTGAACTAGCACTTGTACTCTCAAAAACCGTCGAACTCTCTTGATATTGACTAATGTGCTTTTCACCACTTGTTTAGTAACATTAAGTTGATAGCGAATGTCGAACAAGCACTTATACTCCCACAAACTGTTTAACTCTCTTATTATTGACTCATGTGCTTCTCACCACTTGTTTAGTAACATTAAGTTGATAGAGAACATTGAACTAGCACTTATTCTCTAACAAACCGTTTATCTCTCTTTTTATTGACTCGTGTGCTTCTCACCACTTGTTTAGTAACTTTAAAATGATAGAGAACATCGAACTAGCACCTATACTCTCAAAAACCGTCTAAGTCACTTGTTATTGACTCATGTGCTTCTCACCACAAAATTAGCAACCCTACGCTGATAGAGAACCGTTCAACTAACACTTATACTGTCAAATACCGTCTTACTCTCTTATTAGTAACTAATGTGCTTTTCACCACTTGTTTAGTAACCTTAAATTGATAGAAAACGTTGAACTTTCACTTATACTCTCAAGAACCTTATAACTCTCTTGTTATCGACAAATGTGCTTCTCACCACTTGTTTAGTAACCTTAAGTTGATAGGAAACGTTGAACTAGCACTTATACTCTCACTAACCATCTAACTCTCTTGTTATGACTCATGTGCTTCTCACCACTTGTTTTGTAACCCTGAGTTGATAGAGAACCTAGAATTAGCACTTATACTCTCTTAAACCGTCTAACTCTCTTGCTATTGCTTATTGTGGTTGTCACAGCTTGTTTAGTAACCTTAAGGTTATAGAGAACATTAAACTAGCACTTATACTTTCAAAAACTGTCTCACTCTCTTATTATTGACAAATGTGCTTGTCACCACTTGATTAGTAATCTTAAGTTAATAGAGAACATTTAATAGCACTTATACTCTCAAAACCAGTCTAACTCTCTTGTTATTGACTCATGTGCTTCTCACCACTGGTTTAGTAACCCAACGTTGATAGAGTATCGTTGAACTAGCACTTATACTGTCAAAAACTGTCTAACTCTCTTGTTATTGACTCTTGTGCTTCTTACCACTTGTTTAGTAACCTTAAGGTTATAGGGAACATTGAATTAGCACTTATTCTCCCACTAACCATCTAACTCTCTTGTTATGACTCATGTGCTTCTGACCACTTGTTTAGTAACCCTAACTTTATAGAGAACCTAGAATTAGCACTTATACTCTCTAAAACTGTCCAACTCTCTTGTTATTGACTATTGTGCTTCTCACCACTTGTTTAGTAACCTTAGGTTGATAGAGAACAATTAACTAGCACTTATTCTCTCAACTGTCTATGACTCTTGTTATTGACTAATGTGCTTCTCACCGTTTGTTTAGTAACCTTAAGTTAATATAGAATGTTTAACAAGCACATATAATCTCACAAGGCATTATGTCTCTCTTGTTATTGACTCTAGTGCTTTTTGCCACATGTTTAGTAACCTTAAGTTGACAAAGAACGTTGAACTAACACCTATATTCTAAAAAACATCTAACTTTCTTGTTATTCACTAATGTGCTTCTCAGCACTTGTTTAGTAACTTTAATTTGATAGAGAACGTTGAACTAGAACTTATACTATCATACAACGTCTAACTATCTTGTTATTGACTCATGTGCTTCGCAACACTTGTTTAGTAACCTTAAGTTTATAGAGAACGTTGAACTAGAAATTATACTCTATTAAACCGTCTAACTCACTTGTTATTGACAAACTATTTGTTTAGTAACCTTAAGGTTATACAAAACGTTGACTCATGTGCTTCTCGACAAATGTGCACACCACTTGTTTAGTAACCTTCAAACACTATTGTTATTGACAAATGTGCACACCACTTGTTTAGTAACCTTAACTTGATAGAGAACGTTGAACTAGCACATATACTCTCAAAACCTATCCTACATCTCTTGTTTTTGACTCTTGTGCTTCTCTCCACTTGTTTAGTAACCTTAAGCTGATAGAGAATTTTTAACTAACACATATATTCTAACAAACCATCTAAATTTCTTGTTATTAACTAATGTAATTCTCACCAGTTATTTAGTAACCTTAAGTTCATAGAGAATGTTGAACTAGCACTTATACTCTCAAAAACTATCTAACTCTCCTGTTATTGATTACTTTGCATCTCAACACTTGTTTAGTAACCTTAAGTTGATAGAGAATGTTGAACTAGCACTTTTACTCTCATAAACCGTCTAACTCTCTTTTTATTTACTAATGTTCTTTTCACCAGTTATTTAGTAACCTTAGCTTGTTAGAGAATCTTGAACTAGCACTTATATAGAGAACCTTGAACTAGCACTTATACTCTCACAAACCGCCTAACTCTCTTGTTATTGACTCATTTGCTTCTCACCACTTGTTTTGTAACCTTAATTTGATAGAGAATGTTGAACTAGCACTTATATTGTATTAAACCGTCTAACTCTCTTCTTATTGACCAATGTTCTTTTCACCACTTGTTTAGTAACCTTAAGGTGATAGAGAACGTTGAACAATCATTTATACTCTCAGAAACTGTCTAACTCTCTTGTTACTAATTCATGTGATTCTCACCACTTGTTTAGTAACTTTAAGTTAATAGAGAACGTTGAACTAGCACTTAAAACAATCTAACTCTCTTGTTATTGACAAACCACTTGTTTTGTAACCTTAAGGTTATAGAGAACGTTGAACTAGCACTTATACTCTCGTAAACTATCTAACTATCTTGTTATTGACTCACGTGCTTCTCAACACTTGTTTAGTAACCTTAAGGTTATAGAAAACGTTGAACTAGCACTTATACTCTATTCAACCGTCTACCTCTCTTGTTATTGACAAACCATTTGTTTAGTAACCTTCAGGTTATACAAAACGTTGAACTAGCACTTTTACTCTCAAAAACCGTCTTACTCTCTTGTTATTGACTCATGTGCTTCTTGCCACTTGTTTAGTAACCCTACATTGATAGATAACCGTTGAACTAGCACTTATACTATCAAAAACTGTCTAACTCTCTTCTTATTGACTCTTGTGCTTCTCACTACTTGTTTAGTAACCTTAAATTGATAGAGAAAATTAAACTAGCACTTATACTCTAAAAAACCGTCTAACTCTATTATTATTGACAAATGTGCTTCTCACCCATTCTTTAGTAACCCTACGTTGATAGAGTACCGTTGAACTAGCACTTATACTCTGAAAAACCGTCTAACTCTCTTGTTTCTGATTCTTCTGCTTCTCACCACTAGTTTAGTAACCTTAACTTGATAGTGAACTTTTAATTAGCACTTATACTCGCACTAATTATCTAACTCTCTTATTATGACTCATGTGCTTCTGACCACTTGTTTAGTACCCTAAGTTGATAGAGAACCTATAAAAAGCACTTATACTCTCTGAAACGGTCTAACTCTCTTGTTTTTGACTATTGTGCTTCTCACCACTTGTTTAGTAACCTTAGGTTGATAGAGAACATTGATCTAGGACTTATACTCTCAAATACCGTATAACACTATTGTTATTGACAAATGTGCACACCACTTGTTTAGTAACCTTAAGTTGATAGAGAACGTTGAACTAGCACATATACTCTCACAAGCCATTCTACCTCTCTTTTTTTTTACTCTTCTGCTTCTTGTCACTTGTTTAGTAACCTTAAGCTGATAGAGAACATTTAACTAACACATATATTCTAACAAACCATCTAACTTTCTTGTTATTCACTAATGTGATTCTCACCAGTTGTTTAGTAACCTTAAGTTCATAGAGAATGTTGAACTAGCACTTATACTCTCAAAAACTGTCTAACTCTCCTGTTATTGATTAATTTGCTTCTCAACACTTCTTTAGTAACCTTAAGTTAATAGAGAACGTTGAACTAGCACTTTTACTCTCATAAACTGTCTAACTCTCTTTTTATTGACTAATGTGCTTTTCACCAGTTGTTTATTAACCTTAGCTTGTTAGAGAACCTTGAACTGGCACTTATATAGAGAACCTTGAACTAGCACTTATACTCTCACAAACCGCCTAGATCTCTTCTTATTGACTCATTTGCTTCTCCCCACTTGCTTTATAACCTTAATTTGATAGAGAACGTTGAACTAGCACTTATACTGTATTAGACCGTCTAACTCTCTTGTTATTGACGAATGTGCTTTTCACCACTTGTTTAGTAACCTTAATTTGATAGAGAACGTTGAACAATCATTTATACTCTCAGAAATTGTCTAACTTTCTTGTAATTGATTCATGTGATTCTCACCACTTGTTTAGTAACTCTAAGTTGATAGAGAACGTTGAACTAGCACTTATACTCTCCAAAACAATCTAACTCTCTTGTTATTAACAAACCACTTGTTTAGTAACCATTAAGGTTATAGAGAACGTTGAACTAGCACTCAGACTCTCATAAACCGTCTAACTATCTTGTTACTAAACCCTGTTGACAAAGAAACCATTCAGCTAACTTGTCTGATCCAGAACCTAACTTCTTAGAGCCTCCATCGGATTTACCTAGCTGAGGTATCATACTGTTGTACGTTTTTGATGTGTATCACCCTGTAGCTCTAGTCGAAACTCTTCAAACCTCTGATCCAATTCTTGTTTAAAAATTTTAGCCATGTTGGCTGTGACAGCTTCCACTAGAAGTTCGTTACTGAGTTGGGGTGGGTTGTCTTCTTCCTCTTGTGACATGATTTCCTGCAGATTAACACAAAAAAATCTCACAGTAAATAGTTCTAGGAAAAGGAAAATTCAAGAAAAGAAAAATTCAAGAAAAGGAAATCAGACAAAAAAGACAATCAAGAATAAGACAAAATCCAAAAGAAATGGAAATTGAACTTTTATGGTTTGTAGCAGAAGGAAATGGCAATATTCACAAAAAAGGCAATCAAGAATAAGACATAATCCAAAATCTCGCAATAAATAATTCACAAAAAAAGCAATCAAAGGGCAATATTCAAAAAAATCTCGCAGTAAATAGGTCTAGGAAAAGGAAAATTCAAGAAAAAGAAATCAGACAAAAACAAAAAAGGCAATCAAGAATAAGACAGAATCCAAAAGAAATGGAAATTGAACTTTTATGGTTTGTAGCAGAAGGAAAGGGCAATATTCACAAAATTTTCGACCTAGCAACCAACGAAAATCTTCAGCAGCCACGAGAAAGACTCCCTAAGCAACCTAGATCAATTGAAACTTAAAGAAGAACAGATCACTAGACTCAAACAGAAGCAAAGGTAAGTGTTCCTCCCACTTTCCTCCTCAATCCAACACACTTGCCCGAAACAAGTCCTCGAGTGTTTGGATTGTCCTTTCGGATTGTCCATCCGTTTTTGGGTGATAGGCTGTACTTGTGTGGACCTTTGTCCCTAACTTAGTTTGAAGAGCTTTCCAAAAAGCTGAAACAAACTTAGTATCTCTATCCGAGATGATACTTGCGGGTGCCCCATGCAACCTAACGTTCTCTCTTATATAGATCACGCCTAACCTTTCAGCCCTATTCGTTCTATTGACTAAAAGAAAGTGTGCGGACTTTGTCAACCTGTCTACAATTACCTATATTGAATCCTTTTTATCACACATGGGCAATCCCGTGATAAAATCCATCGTTATCATATCCCATTTCCATTCCGGGATAGGTAAACTTTGCAATAGTCCACTAGGAACTTGGTGTTCAGCCTTCACCAATTGGCAAGTTGGGCATTCGAATACCCACTTAGCCACATCATGTTTCATTCCTGTCCAATGATAGTACCTTTTCAAGTCTCGGACATCTTTGTCGATCCCGGGTGGATTGCTAACTTAGACTTATGTGCCTCCTTAAGGATTTCGTCCTTTAATCCTTGATCATTAGAACATACACATGACCATTAACCAAAATAGTCCCATTGTTCGAAGCTTGGTACTCAGTCCTATTATTCCCTGCGGCCTTTTTCAAATTCTCATCATTCTCTTGAGCCATCCGGACTCTATTCAACAAATCAGCTTGATCCGCAGCCCCCAAGCCTAAGGGTTCTTCTTCCACCGTTAAGGCTGACAACCTTAAGGTTCCAACCATGTCTACAATTCGTCATAACTCCCTTCTGGAGTCCATGTCTACATGTTTCCTACTTAGTGCATCCGCAACTAAGTTTGCTTTACTCGGGTGGTATTCTATGACCAAGTCATAGTCAGCTATGACTTCCATCCATCTTCTTTGTCTTAAGTTCAGATCTGGTTGAGTGAAGATGTACTTCAAACTCTTATGGTCCGTGAATACTTGGACCTTCCCACCATAAAGATAGGATCGCCAAATCTGTAAGGCAAATACAACCACAGCTAATTCCAAGTCATTAGTGGGATAATTCACCTCATGTTTCCTCAATTGTCGTGATGCATAAGCGATCACCTTCCCATTTTGCACCAACTCACAGCCCAATCCCATTCGTGATGCATCCGTATACACCACATACGGTTTGCTTGGCTCCGGCAATGCTAAAACCGGAGTACTAGTCAACATATCCTTGAGTTTTGTGAAGCTCTCTTCACATCCCTCGGTCCATATAAAAGGACATCCTTTCCCGTGAGTTGAGTCATAGGCTTAGCCATCCTTGCAAAGCCTTCAACGAACCGTCTATGGTAACCAGCCAATCCTAGAAAACTTCTTACTTCCGTTGCATTCGAGGGTCTAGGCCAACTCGAGATTGCCTTAATCTTTTCTGGATCCACGGACACTCCTTTATCCGAGACCACATGACCCAAGAAGCCTACTTCTCTTTGCCAAANGTGCCAAACAGTTTGTGTTCCCGTAGTTTTCACAAAACTATTCTTAAGTGGCCATCATGTTCCTCGGATGACTTAGAGTACACCAAGATGTCATCTATGAAGATGATCACGAATTCGTCCAAGAATTCTCTGAANAGGCAGCCAGTGCATTGGTCAGCCCAAATGGCATAACCACAAACTCATAATGTCCATACCTTGTCCAGAATGCGGTTTTCCGGATGTCATTTTCTGAAGTGGAATCTGATGATAACCTGAAGCTAAATCAATATTTGAGAACCAAGTAGCACCTCTGAGTTGGTCCAACAACTCATCTACTCGTGGGAGAGGGTACTTGTTCTTTACCTTCACTCTATTCAACCCACAATAGTCGATACACAACCTGAAGGTTCCATCCCTCTTTTTCACAAATAGCACCGGTGCACCCCATGGTGAACTACTAGACCTTATAAATCCCTTGTCCATTTATTCACTAAGCTGTCTTTTCAATTCAGCCATCTCCATCGGCGCCATCCGGTATGGTGATTTGGAGATAGGCGTTGTTCCGGGTTCTAGTTCAATTGTGAAGGATCTGACATTTCTGATGGTAATCCCGTGAGTGCTGCAAAAACATCCTCAAACTCATTCACTACTGTAATGTCCTTACGTTCTGTTCCTGGTCCAACTACGACCGTTGAGATCGTAACTAATTACGCCTCACATCCTCTCTCGAGCATCCGTTCCGCTTGGACAGCCGAGAAAATCAAACTACCTGAAGTGGGTTGGATTCCCTGATACACCAACCAATTTCCTCCATTCTCAAACTCAACTCTACCACGATAACAATCTATGCGTGCCTTGTACTTTCCAAGCCAATCCATTCTTAAGATCACATCATATAATTCTACTTCACAAATTACAAGGTCAGCAGGCATGTTCACTCCTTCTATGAGCACAGAGACGTTTCCAATGTCCCCTAAGGCGTCCATTAATTGCCCACCAGCTGCTCGAACTAACATTCCACTACTTACTCCAGGTGCTTTCTTAAACTCACTAATACCAATCATTCTCGGGTATACAAAACAATGTGACACCCTGAAATCAAACAACACATGGGTTTCCCCACCACCTATGGTTACGGTCCCTACATGATTATTTAGACAGTAAGGATCCTAGTTCACACTACACAAGCAATCAAGTTCACAAATAGAAAAACATTTCCATGATGTTCAGAACTTACCAACAATTGGTCGTGATGTTGTCTAGTCGATTGGATTCGCAACCAATGAGTATGCTCTAGGCATTACACCTGATCTCTTTGGCGGTGGTGGTGGTGGCAACTCCTCCCTTGACCGTTTCCCTGGTGGTTTAAGCGGCTTAAGACAATTAGCTCGAATGTTCCCTCTTTCCCCACAGTTATAGCACATCCTTGTTTCCTCGGTACGAACATTCCTTGCCTTTGAGTCCTCCTTTGGACAATCCCGGATCTTATGATCTGTACCACCGCACCTAAAACATGATCCAGAAGCCACCCTACATTCCCCGGAATGATTCCTTCCGCAAAGCGTACACGCAATGCGAGCCGCAACCGGTTTTCCCGGTGCATTCCCATCCGTTCTTCTTTGCCTCGCATCCGAACCATGCCCAGGTTGGGTGATGCACGGTTGGGCCCCTTTTCTTTTCAATCCCTGACCTGGCCTCCTCTAGACCACTCTCCAATTGAGCAGCCTTCTCCACAAGCTCTGCAACCGAGTTGTAACTGAGTACTTGACACATATGGCAAAGTTCAAGCCGCAGCCCACGCATGAATCGACGCACTTGGACTTTCTCATCATCTAATGTACGTCCACCATACCTCTTAAGCTTGTTAAAGTGAGTCTCATACTCCCTCACGGTCATTGATCTCTGACTAAGATCCAAGAAGGCTCCTTCTAGCCTATCATAAACCTCGGGTGGGAAATACTTTGCTTGGAACTCCGTACAAAACATTTTCCATGTGCAGTTCAGACTTCCTATTCGGCCTGAAACTCCTTTCCACCAGTTCTGGGCATCACCTTCCAAGTAATGCACCGCTATGTCACACATATACTCATCCGGACAACGAATAGAGTCGAAGTTCCTCTCCAACCTATTCCTCCACTCATCAGCCTCGATCGGCTTAGCTCCTCCAGCAAAGAACTTTGTGCCAAGTTTCTGCATATGATCCATCATTTTCAAGTATGATGGAGTGGTCGAGGCTTGGGCAGACACCCCGGTCACGTTCTGTGCAGTTTCCGTATCCGCGTGCGGTAGCACTCTCTCCTCGGGTATCTCTTCCCTCCGAGGAGGTGCAGCATCAGCCGGTGTTGCAGCCGGAAGTCTTTCCAAGACTTGGGTTAACATGGCCAAGTTAGGGTTTAATCCCCATCATTCACCTTCGGGTTCGAGGGTGTTACCGACACCTCATTCTCACTTCGGTCAACACTTTGTTGACACTCCACATTGTTCCTCTCAACATTTTCAGACCTACTAGTAGTATTACGGGAAGTCTCCCCATTCCCCACATTACCTCTTGATGAGGGCATCAAGCCAATGGAATCAAACAGACCTATGACTAGAGC
>OVBA01004630.1:0-22808 GCA_900406435.1 Lepidium aucheri
GTAGATTCATGCATATTTTTGTTTTATTATATCAATTTGACATATATTTTTGTTTATTAATATTTTAACCAATTGAGTAAGTATATACTAATATAAATGTATTTATAATCATCTTATTAATATATATTTGTAGATTAACAAAATTAATATTCAATATAACTAATATAATTTTTAGTTTTTGAAAACTTGAAAGTTGAAATATCCTATGAAGAAAAAGAAAAATCGAGAGAAAAAAAAGAGTACCAAAAATCTTTGGTGTGTTTAAATTTGCCCAAGATATTTTTCATATAGACTTCGATTAAAATTTTTGTTCTATTAGAATTAGGAACATCATTTATTAGATTTTTCCTAAATATAAGGTATTTTGATTTGAATTAGAAATATTTCAATAAAATATTTTTTGTTGTTGTTTTCTATTGTGTTGAACAATAATATAAATTAAGGTTTTTATGAAAATACAAACAAACTTATTTGTTAAAACAAACAAACTCATCTTAAAGTTCTTATCAATATTCAAACGGAAGATTTATTTTTAAACTAACAAAAATCAAATCTTAATTGATTAAAGATTTTTTCTTAAAACCATAGAAAATCAAATTTTATTTGGTTAGACATTTCATTTTAAACCAATAAAAATAAAATCTTAATTAGTTAAAGTTTCCTTTTTAACAAACAAAATTTAAATCTTAATTGGTATAAAATTCTTTTTTGTATTAACAAAAATCAAATCTTAATTGGTTCAAGTTTCCTTTTAATTGTATTTTTTATTGAAATTCATTAAAACAAATAATTCGTATTTAAAAATAATTTTATATAAATAAAAAGAAAAATTAATTAGTTTAAACAAATAACTAATCAAGACAAATTTAGGGACTTTAAATCTAATTATTGAATTAAATATAAAGTATTTTGTTAATTATTAAATTACTGTTATTATTCTAATTTAACAAACGAAATCTGTTTAATTAAAGATCTTATCATAATCTTAACTAACTTATTTGTTTAAATGACTATAACTAACAAAATCAAATTAAGGTTCAGAAATACAACCAATTAAATAAATATTTATAAAAGTAACCAAATCATAACAAAGTCTCTATTAACGAAATTAAAAAAAAATTATTGCTGCAAAGAGATAAAGATAAGACTAAATCATGTGACAAATTATCTAAACAAATGTTAATGAGACAAATTAATTAGTTAAAATAAATCGACAAATCAAAAATATTTACAATTTAAAATCTCTATTTTTTTATCACGGAAAATTTTATTGTTACAATTTTATTATAATAGAGATATAAGTTAAAAATCTTTTTATATTAATATTAAAACAAATTGGTAATATTATGTAGATAAAAATATTATTAAGAATTAGTTAAAGAATATTATCAAATATTATGAAGAGATATTTTTTTAATTTATTATAAAATATATGAATGTGTTAACACTACAATTTTATCATATATAGAGATTTAGATTAGGAATATCTCAATGCAATATTTTTGACTGTTTTATATTGCATTGACCAATAATATTTAAATTAAGTTTCTTATTAAAATCTAAAAAACTTATTTGTTAGAACAAACAAAATCATATTAAGCTTATAAAAATCTCAACAAAAGATTTATTTTTAAAAAACTCAATGAAAATCAAATTTTAATTGGTTAGAAATTTCTTTTTTAAAACCAGCAAAAATCAAATTTTAATTGGTTAAAAAATTTCTTTTTAAACCAGCAAAAATCAAATTTTTATTGGTCTTTCTAAACCAACAAAAATCAAATCTTAATTCGTTAAAATTTTATTTTTATCAAAAAATAACCAAATCTTAATTGGTTAGAGATTTTTTTAACTAACAAAATCAAATTTTAAATGGTTAAATAGATGTTGTGATAATTGTGATATTCAATCTTAATTTTGAATCGTTTGAGAATTGTGATAATTGTCTTAGGTTGGTCAGGTCTTAAATAAATGTTGTTTATTAGTTTTCATGTTAGGATTAGGAGAATTGTTTTTAATAAATATTGATTAGGATAAGAATATAATTATGATAATCTCGTAGGATAAATATATAATTACGATAATTTCNATATATAATTATGATAATCTTGTAACTGAGATAATCTCTTATAATTAATTAATTAATAATATTTAATCTAGATAATAATAATTAATTAATTAGTTATAAAATCTTATCAGAATATAATTGTGTGACAAATATTATGTGATAACATTTTCTAGTAACAATATAACCTAATCCAAAATAGTCAATATAACACGCTATTTAAGTTAATAATATGCTTTTATTCGAGTGTTGGGCTGTTAAACGTTATACATAAGTAGTTCACCAAAAAAACATTATATATAATATAAGTACGAGTTTATTGGGCCCTCAATGGGCTACACGAACTCATTGTATAGTTGTTACAAAATTAGGTCTCTAATATCGTTGATATAAAAACATATATAAGGTTTTCAGCCTCCACATGAATACATAACAAATCCTTTCATACTATTCTGATTTCTTAACATGGGATCAGAGCTAAACCACACTACCAAAAGGTTTTGTTTGATCCTTTTAGAACGTTGCAGATCTCTGTTTTCTTTCCGTCCTCTATTTGACCTCTCTTTTGACATCTTTCTCTGTCAAAATATTCTATTAAAACCCTGAGTGAGGAGACTGCATCTGTACAAACTCGCATTGAAACTCGAAGAACAATTTCTCGATATGACTTAACGTCAGGAGACAACCCTGGAGTTTTAGTCTCAAAACCGTTGTTACGTGGATCCAACTATGAACAATAGGCTACGAACATACGTTTGGTTTTGAAAACTCGTAAAAAGTTTGGATTTGCAGATGGTACTCTGCCTCGACCTGATGAATCGTCTCCAGATTATAAAGATTGGGTAGCAAATAATGCACTTGTGATGTCTTGGATTGAACTCACAATCGATGAAGCTCTTGCTTCAACATTATCATACACAGATCATGCTCATGAGCTTTACACACACATCCAAAAACGATTTATTGTGAAGAATGGTCAACTTGTTCAACGTCTCAAGGCATATCTTGCAAATTATCGCCAAAAGGTTCTTGCTATTGAAGCATATTTTCGGAAGCTTACAGAATTGTGGAGGAGTTTATCTGATTATCAACAAGCCAAAACAATGGAAGAGATTCGCAAAGAAAGAAAGGAGGACGAGCTTCATCAGTTCCTAATAGAACTCGATGATAGTATTTATGGACCGGTTAAGTCTGCTCTCTTGTCTCGTGATCCACTCCCCTCACTTGAAGAAGCATATCACTCTTATTCAAGATGAAGACTCAGAACATTCATCCTGAATCTCTGCTAATCATCATGAAGGAGTCAGTTTTGCTGTTCAAGCAAACACTTATAGTTCTCATCCACAAAGTAACACTGAAACCAAACTATACTACACACTATGTGGAAAATCCGGTCATCTTGCAGAAAATTGTTTCCGCAAAATTGGCTATCCAGAATGGTGGGATGAATCTCAAGAAAAATCATCTGGAAACTCATCACAAAATAACGCAGTAGCTCCTAACACTAGCTGCGGAAACCCTGTTTCAACAGGTGGAGACCATAGAAAGATCACTACTTTTGCTCATCATGTTTCTGGTTCGTCAACTGATCAATTGGGTATTAGTGGTTTAAATGAAACTCAACTCACTTTACCACCATCTGAAATGCGCAAAACTTCGATTGGTGGAAGTCAGTCCATGAAGATTCTTAATGTACGCTGATTAGTCTCCTTGATGAGAGAAAGTCTGACCAACCTCAACATCTCTCTGGTACATTTTTTTCCAATCATGGATTCTCGATACTAGAGCATCGAATCATATCACGGGTTCTTATGATTTTCTAATGGACATTTTTGAGATGCCTCATATGATGATCAAACTTCTGACGGCAGATTCACAATTTCCACAAAATATGGACGAGTTAAAATTGGATCTCCTCTTTCTCTTGAAGATGTTTTCTATGTTGATGGTTTAAAATGTCACTTAGTCTCGTTTTCTCAGTTGACTCGTGATCGCCGCTGTGTGTTTCAGTTTACTAACACTCTCTGTGTGATTCAGGACCGCACCACGGAGACGCTGATTGGGGCGGGTGAGCAAATTAATGGTTTGTATTTTTTCACAGATATTGATACTGCCTTTGCTATGACCGTGATAAGCACTCTTTCTTTGGACGTTTGGTATCGTCGTTTTGGGCATGCATCAACACGAACTATGAAGGTGTTGAAATTATTTGATTATATTCTAAATCTTTTTGATTCAAAGACATGTGATATTTTCATTCGAGCTAAACAAACCAAAGATTATTTTCCTTTAAGTTCAAATAAAGCAAGTTTTGCATTTGATATGATTCATTGTGACTTATGGGAATCGTATCATGAATCAACGATTTGTGGCTCTCATTATTTTCTCACTATCGTCGATGACCACATTAGAGCAGTCTGAATTTATTTACTTGCTTCAAAACAAGATGTTTCTCACCATCTCAAAAAAAAATTTGTCGCTTTAGAAAGACAATTCTCTACCAAGGTCAAAACAATTCAAAGCGATAACGGCACATAATTCCTATGTATTACGAATTTCTTTCAACAACAAGGCATTATTCATGAAACGTCTTATGTTGGTACACCACAACAAAATGGAGATGTCGTATGTAAACATAGATATATTTTAAATGTTGCTCGAGCTCTCCGATTTCAAGCACATCTACCAATCGAGTTTTGTGGTTATTGTGCTCTTTCTGCTGGATATTTAATCAATAGAACACCAACAAAATTGTTCTCTAGGAAAACACCATTTGAAATGGTTTAACATCAACCACCACCAATGGATCATCTTCGTGTTTTTGGATATTTATGCTATGTAAATAACCAAAAAACCGGAGGAGACAAATTTGCCTCACGCAGCAACAAATCCATATTTATTGGATAAATATTCAGTTAAAAAGGATGGAGGATTCATGACATAGCAACAAGGAAAATATCAGTTTCGAGAGATGGTGTTTTTCTAGAACATAAGTTTCCTTATGCTGCTACATCGTCTGAATTGCCACCAGTTCAGCCGGTTTCTATACCAATTCATATACATGTTCAAGCTGATGATTTTCCTCCTACTGTTGCAACATCATCTCCAACGACACCTGCTCAGCAAAATCTCCAAACCTCACCGCCACCATCAGCTCCTTGTGATGAAACAGAATTCGAAGAAGTGAAACTGAGCCATTAGAGCAAGTTGAATCATTTCAACAACCAGAACCAGAACTTGAACTAAATAGACACGCCTCAAATATCCTCTATTGATCCCAATGACACAGCCTTCGTTGCTCCTACTTCTGATCACGCCGAATCATCACCAGAACCTGACAATAGCTTGGTCGCAGAGTCATAGTACGAAACCACCAACAAAACTGGCACATTATGTTACTTCCTTGCTACATAATCCACCTCCACCAGTCACACCTTTTTCCACTTGATAATTACCTCAGCAGCTCTTAATTCTCAGCAAATTATCAAGCTTATATATGTGCTATAACAAATGTTGTTGAGCATCAGCATTACAAGGATGCAATTCAAGATGAAAATTGGAGATTTGCAGTGGCTCATGAGGTTGTTGCTCTTGAAGATAGAGGAACTTGGACTGTACTTGATTTGCCTCCCGGTAAAGTTCCATTAGACTGCAAATGGGTTTTCCGATTGAAGTTTAATTTTGATGGGAATTTAAAGAGACATAAAGCTCGTCTTGTGGTTTTGGGAAATAATCAAACTGATTGTCTAGACTACAACGAGACCTTCGCCCTTTTTGTAAAGTTGGTTACCGTCCGAGCTTTTCTAGAGCAAGATGTCAACAAAAATTGGGAGTTCTACCAAATGGATGTCCACAATGCATTCCTTTGTGGCGATTTAGACAAAGAGGTTTACATGAAACCACCTCCCGGCTTCTGCACAGCAAACAAAATCAAGTTTGTTGCTTACACAAATCCCTTCACGGTTTAAAGCAAGCTCTTCAATGCTGGTTTGAGAAACTCAGCAGTGCGCTTACAAATTATGGTTTTAAAACCAATGATGCAGACTACTCCCTATTTATCTTTGATCAACGAGGTATACAACTACAAATTCTAGTTTATCTTGATGATCTTGTGATCACCGCTAGTTCTTTACCAGCCATCAAAGATTTCAAGCAATACCTCAACACTTGTTTTCATATGAAAAAGTTGGGAATTCTTCGATATTTTCTGGGTATTGAAGTTGCTCATAGTTCCCAAGGTATTTATCTCTGTCAAAGAAAATATGATGTTGATATCATCACTGAAACTGGTCTCCTAGGTGTCAAAGCGGTCTCGTTTCCCTTAGAACAAAACCACAAATTGGCTCTCGCAACAAGTGAGCCCATAACTGAATTATCTTACCGAAGATTAGTAGGGAGACTAATATATCTTGGCAACACCAGACCAGAACTATCATATGTGATACACATCTTATCGCAATTCATGACAGCTCCAAAACCAGCACACTACAAAGCAGATCTTTGTGTTGTTCGTTATCTAAAGAACAGACCAAGACAAGGCATTCTTCTCTGAACTAGTACATCTTTGACTCTCTCTACTTGGTGTGATTCAAATTGGGGAGCATGTCCTCTCACACGACGTTCCTTGACTAGTTGGTTTATATACCTCGGAGGATCACCATTGTCTTGGAAAACTACGAAACATGATTGTGTCTCTTGATCATCAGCTGAAGCTAGATATAGGGCAATGGCTGACACAGTTAGTGAGCTTCTTTGGATACAAAGACTCTTGACAACACTTGGTATTACTTGCACCGAACTAGTCACGTTACACACCAACAGTTTGTCTGTAATACAGCTAGCGACTAATCCTGTTTTCCACGAAAAAACTAAGCATGTAGAATCCGATTGCTATTTCATACGCGACGGGATTGTTTGAGGCGCAATCAAAGCACAACATGTATCAATAACATCTCAACTTGCGGACATCATGACCACGGCGTTGGGTAAGAAATAGTTTGAAGTTTTTCTATCCAATCTTGGAGTATGAAATCTACACACTCCAGCTTGAGGAAGGGTATTAGGCTCTCAATAGGCTATACGAACACATTGTATAGTTGTTACGAAATCAGATCTATTAATATCATTGATGTAAAAACATATATGTAAGGCTTTCCGCCTCATATGAATACACAAAAAATCTTTTCATACTACTCTGATTTCTTGACAGAGTTTTATGTAACGGTCGCTATAATATAAGATGAACTATACACATCTTACGTACACATATTCGAATTTTAGATTAATAAAAATACTTTGTTTTTCTTTTAACGTGATAAAATGATACGCAACTGACGCAAGTATGAAAGAAAACAAAGCTGAGACAATAATCATATGACGAAACCAACCAAATATACAATAAATTAAAATAAATCTACGCATATATAAATAATCATATACTCGAATTTTGACTGACAAAACAATCTATTAAATAGAAACGAGAAAATGCTAAATAAATCCGCCCAATCCCTTCTTCTTCATATCCATTTCAATGCAGGCCTGTCGGAAACTCGCATTTCCCGTACTCTACCAAAAAACAAAATTTAATCAAGTTAATGATAATTTACGTAAGAATATTATAAAATTTATATTTACATGTAACAAAATTTTATGAAATGATAAAAATTTTGGGAGAGAAAGAAGAGAGTGCGTACTGGGAGCTTGTGAGACTACGTAGGCTGCACCACCAAAGTCACACGTGCCAACACCACGTGCGTTCTTCTGATAGTAACTGTTGAACGCGTAAGATGCGTGCGCTTCTAATGATTCAGGATCGTAACACGTGGCACCTGGTTGAATCGCACGGCAATCAGCTCTTCCTTGCCCGCAAGCATAGTCCAGACCTTCCTGAAGCTTTTCCTTGCTCGTTTTCCCGTTCGCTACGCACCATGTCTCTCCAACGTGCGACGATTTCACCGGAACTTTCTGTTTACCATCGTTGACCGGTGTTGACTGAGCAGGAAAAGAAACGTCATACACTTTTTTCTCGTCTGGGTAAAACAACCCGTAGTTTCTCTCCGATGTAGGACCTGTTTTCTGGTTTTCGTTAAACAGAGCGAACAAATAAACGTTAAGTGGTTCCTGTGGTTTTAACGGCGTTCCGTTTCCGGTTAACACTCTCTTCACTAATCCGCCATTGTAAGATGCCGCGTTAGCCGAACCAGCGCCGATCTCATTCTTGTCTCCGGCAGAAGGCCAGCCTGTCTCCGTCACCACGAGCTTAACGTCGTTGAATCCCACGGCTGCCATTGCGGCGAAAACGGCGTCGATTTGAGCATCTAGTAGGCTGTTATACTTCAGACCATTACCAGAATCAACATTTCCGGCGTTCTCTTTAAACAGAGCGTAATCCAACGAGATCTTATCAGCATTCGCCGCGTAAGCGAAGAACGGGTAAGCATTCACCATAATATGCGACGATGTTTTGCGAAGCAGATCCAACATTGGTTTGATAACCGGTTCAATTAAATCCGGTTTAAAAGAACCAGCCGACGGAGGATAAGAATTCGCCAAAGCGCTCAAAGCAATCGGCGACGAGATTTTGATAGATTTGTCGAGGCTAAACTTCACCAGAGAGTTCTGGACATTCTTCATAGCCGGAACGAGATACGACGTCGTGTTCCTTGGATCCACAAAGACTTCATTCCCGACGGCAACTGCTTCAATATCCGTAGCCGGCATGTATTTCTTTATGTTATTCTGAACCCAATTGTCTGTATAGCTCTGATCAGAGGCGGCGGAGGAGAGATTTTCGTTGGGGAGCGAGACAACAACTTTGATTCCGGAGTTCGCAAGTGCGGATAGTACGGATTTATCGGTGTCGTAAAGCTTAACACGATTGATACCTTGAGATTTGAGAAGCTCAACAACTTTCTCCGGTGCTGGGAGATTGTCTGCTATACGGCCGTAATTTACTCCGATCATTCCAGAATCTGCTAAAAAAACACAAAACAAACAAAAAAGAGATGAGAAGTCAACAAGCGAAATTCGAAATTGTACAAACACAGAGTAGTGAAGAGATGATGAAGGATATAACACCTGCAGAAGTGAAGGAAATGGCTGAGAAGGAGGAGAGAATGAGGAGAGAAAGAAGGAAGACAGCCATTGTTGTTTGTAGAGATAAAAGATTTGTATTCCGGTGAAGGAAGAGGTAGAGCTAATGTTTATATAGAGGCCGAAGAGGATGGAGGTGGATGGAGTGGGTAGGACCCACGTGAGATGTTGAGTTTGTAACTGTACGTATTGTGATGTTAATATTTTCAACTCTTTTACTTGATGACGTCTTTAAGGTTAAATTTTTTTATTACATCGAGATTTTTATTACAAAATTTGACCGTTTCAATCGTACCGATTGGAGACTGTACCCAATGATGTCAGATAATGTCGCTACGTGCCAAATTACATTATTATGTTACTCTTATTTAATTATTTATTTATTTATTTATTTCGAGATTGTTTTGTTAACGTTCTTCATGAATAATTGTTTGTTTTTACACAGCAACAATAATTGTATACGTTTACAAAAAGAGTTAATATTACAAGATTACAACTTTACAGTAGAATTATAGAATTTCAATAACAACGAAAATTAATTTCAATATTTTTGATCATATTGTAGGTTTGAAATTTTTAGATTTAAGTGGATGCAATACTCAATATGACTAAAATTTTGACTTTTATTTAATACTCAAGTCAATAAGTTTCCTGATTATTGGGCACTGAGGCCGACTTTAACCATAGAGTATCTGATGGCAATAAATAAATGGTGCTAATCAACGGTTGAAAACAGCTATTAAAATAGACCTAAAAATTCACAATTATAAAGACAAGACTTGATCGGAAGTGTGATAATTACATAGTTGGTTGTAATAGTATAATTTATATAATTAGGGCTTTGTGGCCCTGTTGTTCTATCGCCTAGAGATTTGAACGTTGGAGCTCTGATTTCCAACGTCTCTATTTTCCTTATGTCCGTCCAATCATTTTGAGAATTCCAAGATGTTCTGTTTGGAGTTATTATATTGATAATTGTTTATTTAATCTTATGTACATTTACATGAAATATTTGTTTGTATACGTTGGTAATTCCTTTTATTAACTAGTTGGTTGTAACTACTATTATTTGACTTAGCAACTTGAGCTACTAAACGCGTTTATACGTTTGAAAGGAACAAATGTATCTTGTGAGGTTAGCTAAGCAAACACCTCAAATTATCTTCTACATTTTATTAATGATTCAAGCTCAATGGTCCATGTATTAGGTTTCCCTCCAACGAAAAACAACAACAACAACAACAACAACAACAAACAAACAATATTTGTAAGGTTTAGTTGTCCTATTCAAATTGAACTCTATCACTAGCTATTAATATCTCATCGTTCTACTAAAAATTACTGCATGGACGGTGCATTCTAATACAAGAGTATTTATTTATTATTCCCTAAATACTGATTAGTGTTTGATTATGATTTAAAAATATCTATTTTATTATTTGTTAATGTTGTTTCAGATTTTACATTGTTTTTGTTGACGTCATTCGATGGTTTTCATGTTTTTGATACTTGTTATATTTTTGTTGATTCTTACTTTCAGGATGATAACACTCATAGGATTAGTTTCCTACGAGAAATTTGTAATGATAGTGGGTGAGATTTTTTAGTAATAGTGCGGAGACTTGTTTCCATGTTTTCCATATAAAAAAAAAAAAAAACAATGATCGTTGCTTAAAACTAACTCACGAAAGCACATATATCAAAATGTCATTTACAAGAGGAGCAATATATACATGGTTAATGCATTAAATCAAGTTGTTAATTAAGCTAAAAACAAAGTCAATACACTTGGTAACTACTACAACTTCTACGAGATTCTTAAAGAAAAAAAAAAAAAAAGTAGTACAATCTAAAATTTAGTTTGATATATATGTTCAGTGATTGAGACCTAAATAGTGAAACCAAGATAAGACAACATGTGTTAAATAGTATTTTCCGATGATTATTTGTCCAAGTGGTAATATTATAATGAGTGAATTCTGGTTTACATGTAAACAAGAAGAAATGTTTTGGATTATGAAAGTAACTTCATTATATGAAATTGATGGGTTTTGTCGACATCGTACGGTATGTTTCGGCTAAGCTCAAAAGTCGGTACAAGGAACTGAAAATGAAATTTGCCATGACAAGTTCATATGTGAAAACTGAAAACAAGTATATTGGACAAAGATGTGTCACCTTCAGATTGACTAATTTGTCATTATTCTAAATAAGAACGTTAAGTAATATATATTTGTATGCATATTAAATTTGATGATTATAGTTTCTTATCAACCAAGAGAAAGAAATCAATGTGGTAGGTCGCTTAAATGCTGTCCAACCAGTTCAGTTCTAGATAGGAATGTTACCCTTCTTCTTGACCTTTACGCTATGATATAAATGATATTATATATTAAATTGTTTTATTATAATGTCGGGCCGAAATAATAGCCGTCACGACACATAGACTAACATTCACACACATTTGTAATTGGTTTTAATGTGAAGAACATTCAATATTATGCGTACATGATCTTCTTATTCCATGTGTCAGATTTAACAAATAAATATTTTTATATATTTTTCAATTCTCTCAAACTTTTCAAGCTCACTTCAACATAATTATTTGTTTCCCATTTATATTCAATGCAATTAAGGCAAACAAGCAAAAAAAGTAAACACTTCAACTGAATCATTATTTTATTTAATTTAATTTTAAAAATATTATTAACATAAATATTATCATCCTATTATATAAAATAAGGTTTCAAAGTTACTCATTCACACAATAATTCTACGTGTCAAAATCAATGATCAGAAATTTATTTGTATTAGTCTATCTTTTAAAAATAGATAAATAAATCTTTAAATATTTATTTTTAATATTTAGCTTATCTTAACTAAAAATAATTTCTAACCAAAAAAGAAATCTTAATAAAAAAGAAAATCAAGAATACTAATTGTTAAAAAAAATTAATTCTAACAAAAAGTAATTTTCATTACTAATCTTATTATATAAAAATAATTTTATATTAAAAATAATTATAAAAAGAAAAAATAAATTCTATTATATAAATAAGATTTCAAGTTTACTCATTAACAGGATGATTTCACATGTCAAAATTCAAAAATTTAAAAATTTTCTGTATTTATCTATTTTATAAAAAATAGATAAAATATATAATTAAATAGATTTTTTTCATTTTTGAGCTTATAATAATTTCAAAAGAATAGTTAACCTAAAAATAATCTTCAATAACAAGGAAATCGATAATTTTAATTATTAAAAAATTAAATATAAAAAGAATAATTTTCATTGCTAATCTTACTTTTTTAAAAATATTGTATTAAAAATTATTCATAAAAAACAAAAAAATATATCTTATTATATAAATTTAGGTTTCAAAATTTACTATTTAACGAGATTGTTCCACGTATTTAATCCAACGATCAAAATTTATTCCGTATTTATATTTTATTAAATAAAAGATAAATTCAATTTCTAATCCTATTATATAATGCTGGATTTCAAAAGTTAGTAACCAACGAGATTGTTCCACGTGCCAAATCCAATACTGAAAAATTATTCTGTATTTATATTTTATTAAATAAATGATAAAATCAAATCCTAATTCTATTATATAAAGTTGGATTTTAAAAGTTTGTAATTAACATGATTGTTCCGTATATTAAATCCAACAATCAAAAATTATTTTGTATTTATATTTTATTAAATAAAGATAAAATTAATTCTTAATCATATTTTATAAAGTTGAGTTTCAAAGGTTAGTAGTCAACATGATTGTTCCAAGTGTCAAATCCAACGATCAAAAATTATTCTGTATTTATATCTTATTAAGTAAAAGATAAAATCAATTCCTAATCTTATTATATAAAATTGGGTTTCAAAAGTTAGTAGTCAACGAGATTGTTCCAAATGTTGAATCTAACGATCAAAAATGATTATGTATAGTTATTTTATTAAAGATAAGATAAAATAAAATCTCAATCCTATTATATAAAGTTGGGTTCAAAAGTTACTAATCAACGAGACTGTTCCATATGTCAAATCCAAAGATCAAAAGTTATTTTGTATTTATATTTTTATAGAAAAAATGATAAAATCAAAATATATTTTATAATGTTCAGTTTCAAAATATTTAATCAATGACATTATTCCACATGGTAAATCCCACGGTAAAAATTATTCAGTATTTATATTTTATTAAAAATAATAAAATCAAATCATAATATTTATAAAGTTGGATTTTAATAGTTACTAATTAAAAAAATTGTTTATGTGTTAAATCCAATGATAAAAAATTATCCTGTATTTATATTTTATTATAAGAGAAGATAAAATCAAATCCTAAAATGTATAAAGTTAGATTTCCAAAATTACTAATCAACAAAATTATTTCACGGATCAAATTGAAGTTAAAAATAAATTAATAAAGATCATAGGATAGAGAAAATATTAATTTTAATTTTAACATAAAAAATTTTCATAAAATAAAGTAAAAAATATGATTTAGTGTATGTTATTGTCTATGTAATAATTTAAAATAATTTTTTAAACTAAAATAAATTACAAACGTTTATTGGTCTAAACTAAGATATGTAATTTTAACTTATAATATTTTTTTAAAATATATAGTTTTCAGAAATATGATTTTAGTTATCATACCTATTAAGTTTTTCTTATAAAAAACAACTCGTGCATCGCACTGTCTATATATATATATATTTTATTAATAATCGCATGTGCGTTATAGCATATATATGAACTTATGAAGAGATCTACCCTAAAAATTTATCCAATGATTACTTCCAAAAATCACTATATTGAGTTTCTTTAAAATAAAACCACAAAACTATATGTTTGATGAGGTTTTTTAGAAAAAAAGGTTTTATAGCTCTTGTATCATTGAAACTATTAGATTATGGTGGTATTCTTTTATATTTTCCTTCTTTTTCCGTGAAACTACAAAAGAACAAATCACCACGATATTTCTAAACTCATTGAGAATTATATGCTTCCCAGATAAGGATTTCCTTGCCTGCTCAATTGGTCAAAAGCCCTTACATGGATGGAAAAACATCTTAAAAGGGAAACATCTACTATCTAAGGGGCTGATAAGAAGAATAGGTAACGGCAAGGATACTTATGTATGGACAAATCGATGGATAATGGACAAAAAACCAAGAACTCCTATCAGCAAAAACTTCATTCTAAATGTTAACCTTAGAGTATCAGAACTAATGAACGAAGAAGGATGGGACTGGGACAAGATCTCCAACACCATACATCAAACAAATTTCCCCAAGATAACACAAATCTCCCCAAACCAACAACAAGCTGACAAGTGGATATGGCGTTACAACAGATCAGGGTATTATACAGTCAAGAGTGGATACTGGCTCATTAGAAGGACAACTCAATTTGGTTCACTAGAGGAAATACCACCTCTGAATTATCAAAACGTACTGAAAACAAAAATATGGGGAATACATGCCCCAACTAAAATAAAACTCTTCATATGAAAGGCATTGTCTGGGGCTTTAGCAGTTAAAAGTCAGCTTTGGCAAAGGAGAATAACCCAAAACCCAATCTGTGACATATGTGGAAGAGACGAAGAAACAGTAAATCACATGCTCTTTAAGTGTCACCCTGCAAGGCAGATATGGAGATTATCTAACTTCCCAGAACCAGCTAAAGGTTTCAACAACTACCATCTTGAAGGCAATATGATACACCTCCTCCTATCCAGCAAAAACAACAGCATCCCAGCGGATATTAAAGCCAGCTTTCTATGGTTCCTTTGGTGCATATGGAAAACACGTAACCAAATAACCTTAGGAACTACAAATCTAGATATTCAGAATAACATGCAGGAAAGTTTAGTTGAGTACAAAAGCTGGATCCAACAACTAGAGCAGTATAGGTGCATGCTTAATAGAGAGAGAGTAATCTCACAAGGAAAAGTGGATGGAACAAAAAATGACTGGAAATACAATGCCTGGTGGTACACAGTACATGGTAAAGATTCTTGCCTCCATGGTGGAGCATGGATCATACAGAAAGTGGAGGAAAAAGTAACTTGGCACTCAAGATTCACAATATTCAATACAAGAGATAGCTTGCAGACACAACTAAAAGGATTAAGAATGCTGTTACAAAGCATCAAGCAGCTCCACTTTGAACCGATTAGAATTATGACGGAACACAAAGACCTAATCAATATAATCTCACAACACCACAAACGGCCTAGATACAAGAATCAATTACAAATCATACAGGATCTGTCAACAAAGGAGTGCAAGGTATGCTTTCAACAAATTCCAAGACAACAATTTTTGTGGCAATATCTATTAGCAAGAAGTGTGATCAAAGAGCAACGATTTCAAGATTACGTTGGTAGGAATATTCCAAGATGGTTGGCTCAACAACAACACCCAATAAACTACCAACCTTGAAGAAATTGAGAATACAGAGGAGGTAAGACGCTATACAAGAACTAGTTTACAATCAAGTTATTACTCTGACATTTAATAAAGAGTACGAGGAGGCATGGCTAATTTAATGGGCCTTAATTAAGAACATTCAATACAATGATTAAGCCCATTTAAATGGCCGAGTAGCAGCTCAAAAAAGAAAACAAGAGCAGCCTCTTCGATTTCTGCAATCTTTCCACACACAGACTTACCAATCCTAACTCACGACTGGAAGTAGCTCATGATTACATGCCTTTTAGACCTTGCTGGATCACGAGCTCAGTTGCAGACAAATGGAACGACACAGATAAGAGACTAATCAGAGTTAAAACAAATCACAGAAAAGATACACTTAAGATCAGAAGCAATCTCCAAACGGCGTTAACTAACACGTAAGAAGCATGCACTGGTGAACACGACTCCATCTCCAAGACGCTCAAAGTTCAGACACATGCCAAAGATAATGATTACACATTACCTCTTACACTCACACAACGGCTATATAAAGAACAGAAGAATGAACCAGGTTATGCAATTAACCCACGGAACAAGAACCTCTAGAGTAAGAAACACCAAACATCAAAGTCACGATGGTGAATAACTTCTGGACTGCCATTGAAAAGTTCCACATGGGTAGGAGAGATGAAGATATATTCATACCCAACTATGCATACTACAGCACCACGGAGTTAAGCAAGAAGAGTCTAGTGGCGAGACCAATCAATTACATGGAGCAGAATCTTGTGGAAATGGCGACTGACATGCCAAAGATATGGCGTATGGATACTAGGGTCTATGGTCGGATCATTGATGAAGACTATGTTCAATACATCTTTTCATCTGAAACTGATCTCATATCGGTGTTGAGGAGACAGCCAATAGTCTACAAAGGATGGCTAGTGTTGATTCAAAGGTGGGCTCCAATGGACTCACGATTCTTCTTCAAAAAGGTTCCTGTGTGGATTCAGATTCAAGACTTACCGCTCCAGTACGCCTCGCCAATGACAACTAGGATCATAGAACGCTCACTGGGAGAAGTTATTGAAGTCGATGTGCAAGCCTTTTCAGTCTTACGGGCCTCAACTATACGAGCGAGAGTGAACATTAACCCATTCGAAAGACTGAAATTCTTCTAACCACTAAGGTTTCAGAATGGAGTAAGGCTGCAGGTATTTTTTCACTATGAAGGTATTACAAGCTTCTGCCTTAACTGTCAGAAAATGACCCATGACACCACTGTTTGCGCTTATATCCTGTCATCTTCTGACTATCTCATCGAGATGGATGATAACTCAATCTCGCAAGCAGTGTCCTCATCAAGCTCGCAGATGTAAACTCATGCAATGGAAGTTGAAAACGTGCAAGTACTAGCACAAGCACCAGATGCAGAAGAACAGAGGAATGGTTCTGAACACAATGTGGACAGCCTCCCGGCTCTCTCTGCAACGATCAATAACATTACCCTCAATAATGAAGTCTTTGATCAACTTACAGCAAACCTAGAATTAGACCTTGCAACGACGGAAAACCAACAAGATATTCAGGTGATTATGAATAGGGAGACAAAGCGTAAACGCTACCCAGATCATGAAGGAAACCAAGCAAACAAAGCTTCACGGACTGCGTAACAAAGCCGGCCAAGACAAGACTAGACGAACCCCTCTACGAGTTTATTCTAGTATTATTATAAGTTTAGTAAGATAAATGTCTTTTGGAGTACGTCTGATTGCAAAGCTAGATATTACTATGCTTTAAACTAGTTAAAGATATTTTGTGTAGTATGATTATTAAGAACCATGGTTGTATCTCTGCTAAGTTAAGCTAAGAAATGGATATTAGTTTGCTTTGTCAAAAAAAAAACTACTTTGTCGAATATACCCACTCGTATTAATTAAAAGGAGATCGTTATAGATGAGCTATAAAAGCTGACTGCCAAAAAATAATCAGCTAAATTTAGCGGTCAAATTGAAATTATAAAACTTTTTCCCAGTTTTTGCTAAGCAGACTATGGAGATATTATTTTTTTTTTTTCCCCAACACTCTATGGAGATATCCAATTAAGATAGCTTACGATGCTATCCAGATTAATAAATTTTTTTCAGTTTCTAGTTTTATAAAAATAAATTTCAAAAATGGGTTCAAACGTAATGAATTAGTAGTAAGAAGCCCATAATGAATAATGGATTTAAATGATAGGCCTGTACGTACGGATTCTACGCTATCCTAGCCGTCAGATGAAAAAGCGACCAATGATTGTCAACCGTTGGATAAAGACAAAAAAGAATCCGATACGACCCAGTTAGTCTTTTAATTCTCGCCCTAGTCTCAGTCTCAAACCCTCATACTGCAATAGTGCAATCCCGCGAATCTCTCTCCTTTGGCTTGATCTCTCTCTCTCGCAGATCGGACTTCTTGTTTCCGTCGCCGGCCCTATTTTCTCATAACTGTAAGATGTCTGCTACTCAGGAAGAAGACAAGAAGCCCGACCAAGGAGCTCACATCAATCTCAAGGTCAAGGGACAGGTTTTGCACTTCTCTCTTTCTCCTGCATTTTTTTTTTGCTTTAAGTGATGATCCGTTTTCAACTGAAAATTTCGATCCTGTGTGATCAGGATTTTAATGCTTCTTTTAGCCTTCGATTCTAGGGTTTGGTTATGTCTGCTTTCCCTTTTTAGTATCGTACAGTTTTCCCCAATTTCGTGTTTTTATTATATTGATAAGCTTGGTTATGAATTGATCACAGAGAGAGTAATTATTGTATAAGAGTGACTTTTAGTGGCTCAAATTGGTTTTTATAACCCAAAAAAACAAAACACAGTTATCTGGTATTTTAAGCAGGTATTGTCACAATTGTAGCAAACAGGAGTCGTTTGTACATACCAAACTCTTGTATGAGTGTTGTGGGTGAGAGTGATTCCCAACGGATAACTGTTCTGTATCTGTATTAGTTCTTAAAATTGTTGTAGTGAATTGTTCTCTAAGCTAAAAGCAAATTATAACTTGGAATGCTCATGAAAGCTATTAGTAGTGTGACAATTGAGTATGAAAAACTTTTGAGTATTGAGCAATTGTTCAATGAAATCTTTTATATTATAAGGATCTTATGTCGAGAATATCTTGATTATACTCATTCTTGAATAACCAATCATTAATAATTTACATGTGATATGTACACTTAGGATGGTAATGAAGTCTTCTTTAGGATAAAGAGAAGCACTCAGCTGAAGAAGCTGATGAACGCTTACTGTGACCGTCAATCAGTGGATTTCAACTCAATTGCTTTTTTGTTTGATGGGCGTCGTCTCCGTGCCGAGCAGACTCCAGATGAGGTAAAACACTCTCTTCATAGTCTCCCTTGTAACTATGTATCTGTTTGTTAAAATTGTATCATATCCTAAATCTAGAATCTCTAATATCTTTTTAACAGCTCGATATGGAAGATGGAGATGAGATCGACGCAATGCTCCATCAGACTGGTGGTGTTCCAGATGGTCTGGATCTGCTCTGTTTTTAGTGGTCTTTCATGGTTTCTCTATAAGACTGTAATATAAGTGGCGGCTTTTAGGATAATTTGGCAGGCTTTTGTTTTACTTTGACCAGTCTCTTGAGAAACTACCTTGCTGATCATTGTCTATGTGAATCGTGAAGTGAAGTTATTGGATTTAAGTTATTAGTGGACTTGTTTTATGGATTTACGAATCTTATAACTGCCTTAATAAGTAGCTTAAATTAAACGCAAGTGGCTGAATATGGATATACACTTGCTTCTACGTATAATATCCGAGAACCAAAAACCGAACCTAACCTGAAATAAAAACTGAACTATATTAAAACCAGCTAAATAACCGAATGGTTTTTAATATCTTATAATTGAAAATCTGAATTGGAATGGAACCCTATAGTTACCCAAAATAATGAAAATAAATAACCTAAATTGTAACTAAGTCCAAGTTTAAATTACTAAAAAAATCTAAAATATTTAATTTTTTGTAATTAATTTATAGTTTTTTAGGATTCTTTTGATTTTTTTTTTTTCTAAAAATTATCACATCAATCCCTTCTTGCACCTGGGATTGATTAGTTCAAAATGGGATTTGGTTTCGATAATTTAGCGAAAATATCAGGGGAATAGGATCAAATATGGTGATAACATTACCTTCACCCATGTTGGTCTTATCGTGATCCTGATAATAAGTTCAAACATAAAAAATGATCACTTAGATGGACGTTGTTTTGAGTTACGTCTTAATTGGATATCCTCGCTAACAGGACAGATGTAGGACATGGATTCCAGATTCATAGTTTTAAATTCAATCTTGGATACTAGTCAGCTATACACATAGAAAATAGCTTTCTTAGTTATGAAAGGAGTATTTCTCACACAGTAAGGAATAATAGATTCCATCAAATTAGAATATTATTCTTCCTATTGATCACTCTGATACCTAGTCTAATGAATATCTTAATCTTATGTAAACCACATTTACAAGCCATAAGACTGAATGCAAGAATGATGTTCATAGTCATTGGGCAGTTAAAGATTTTTTTAGCAACCGTGAGTTTCAGTAGTAAGAGACCAAAAATTAACAGAGAATTTATTTCTGCAGGACTTTCTGGTCTTCAAAACCGATTATTTTGGGATGGTTGTTGTAGCCATCGAGTATTTGGTGGTAACTTCCAAAGAAACTCGTCTCGTTTAACACGTTCATTAACAAGATTGTCATTCCTAGAAAATACAGACAGTTTACAAATATGTAAGTCAACTCTATCTCTGAGGTCTGAAATAATTTTAATACTAGAGTGTCTATACAGATTGACTATAATTTATATACTATGGGTTCCCATAGGTTGGATAAACTGGGATCTATGGGGGAAAAGAATTCTTTCATGGATAAAGCTCAATTTCTCTGATAGATATAACTATGTTTTACACCGAGAAATCTTGCTTATTAGATCTATTGTTTCTGTTTCTCCCTTTACTGAATGCATTCTAAATTCATATAAGGTGTTGTGGAATACTTTAGATAAATCTATTATCTCAACTGATAACTTGAGTTTAATTGTCTATCCAAAAATGTTGTGTGAAGTCAGTCGAATTCACAGGACTTTTCAGTATAACAACAACTTATGTTACTTATCCCAATCAATGATATATTTATTTGTTTTTGTAAAACTAGATATTAGAGCAAGTACTGTCATTACGACCAAAATTGAGAACATATTGTTGATGAATGTAAGAACCCGAGATGTAGATTATGATACTTTAGAACTACAACACATGGTTTCATATTCAGATAGGTTGATGGAAACAACAAATTGTAAAGATTTATTGATACTAGCTCATTATAAAAAACTTTTTGCAGAGAGTACAAAATCTTATTCCAACGGGCATGATTGGAAGTTAAGATTCCCCCCTGTAGGATCAGCAATGACAAAGTTGAAAGGGTTGGCCCATTTAAGGTACCTATCCAATCAGGTAATTCTATGGGAAACACCAAATCCTCTGATCTTCCACTTAATAACCCAAGCTAAATTAGTAGTAGGGACAAAAAGGATAACATACTCAATAGGAGGACATCAGTTATTGCAAATGGCATATCTCATATCTCCTGAGATCCTAAAAGTAATACATCTAGTCGTTTTAACCTTTACAATCTTTCTTAGCTGGATTTGGAGCATAAGATTAGGGTTACTATTTAGAATAATTTTCAACTGGCCATGGAGTCCCATGTTAATCTTTAAAGTAGCATTAAAGTTAAGGATACAGTTTCTTGCAATTGTTGTGACAAGAATAGAGAAAAGTCTTTTCAGGTCTTTATTAGAATCCCTACAATACACTTCTTTCGCTCTTAAAATAATAAGTAGAGTCCTTATTATAGCGAATAATATGGTGATAGGATATCTCAAATTATGTCTGATCACTCATCTCTGGACAATGCGAACACATAGTGAGTGTTTTAACAACTCAAATAGTAACTCTACTTGTGGTGGTTTCTTGTTAAGGTACCAACTAAGCGCCACACAAAGAACTAGAATGTTCGAAACTGGTTTAAGTTTAGCAAGAGAGAAGGTAAACAGGAATCTGCTTCAGGTAATTCAAACGGGTTGGGTTTGGCTGGCCAGTTTGATTGTCATAGTCAGACTAGATAACTTATGGTGTAAGTTCCATATTCTCCAACTATATGATGATTTGGTGAATTATATAAAGGCTTATGTTAAAACTAGACAATGTAGATTTCAGTTGAACGGCAATAAGGCATATGATTGGTTTCATATTATTAAACTATGCTTGCTAGCTTTAAGAGTTAAAATACAATTCTAGCTTAAATTAACTGAACATAAATCAAGCTGGTTAAACCGGACTGTCTTTGCAAACCTTAATAGAAGTAGTAACCCTAATGAGGATATTCTATGGCACTTTAATGCCGCTTTAATTATCTGTTTTTGGACCAGATCACTTTTGATTAGGAAAGTCAATATCCTGAATGATTTATATATCCTTAAATTGTTAGATGGAATTAAATCGAATTCCAAATTTGTATTAGGGTTAACTGCTCACATTAGGTGGTCCGAACCTTATAAATGGCAGAACCTTGGTAAACTTTACACCAAGTTTCTCAAATATTTTAACGCTAAATTTCCTTGGTCATTTTTCTGGCTCCTTATTGATTTTATTCTTGGTGCTTTTTGTGTGAGGATGTCTCAAAGCAACTTCTACAAGAAGAATTTGGAATCTGTTACACTTCCCTGTAGGTTGAAAATTAAGATACCGAAGATTGATAACTCAGATTTATTGCTAAGGGGTTCAAAGGTGCTGATGGGAAGGTGTCTAAATCCACAAGTCCAAATGTGGAAACCTTTATCTTCAGGATGCCTCAGTTTTGGAATCTGGTTAGAAAAGTCACTGGAATGAATCTGGGTAATGGTCGTTTTCAATTTGAATTTCAAGATGTCAAAGATCTGGAGGCTGTGATCAACTACGGCTCAATTAATTTTGATGGGTGGATGGTGGCTTATGCTCCATTGAAAGCCATGGCGGATGCAGACTATCCAAACCAGATAAGCCTTTGGTTGAGAATTACGGGAATTCCTTTCGAATACCGAGTGGAGGAAGTCTACAAACTGGTCACTGGAGCTGTTGGATCCGTTGCTCATGTAGAAGTAGACAAAGGTATGGTCC
>OVBA01004631.1:0-22805 GCA_900406435.1 Lepidium aucheri
TATATATATATATATATATATATATAAACAGAAATAGAAGAGAACAAACCTGAATAACATGATTACGAAAATCGAATTTTTCACGTTCTTTACGAGTTCGATATTCAACATAAAGAACACTAATGAGATAAGCAGTCCAACTTCCCATTAATCCATAAAACAGTTGAAACAAAATTCCAGACATCATCCCAAGTTGTGAGAACGAATATGGTAATGTCAACAGAACTTGTGCCACCTGTATAAGTCATTACAACAACTTAGAGACGACGATACATACACACATATATATATATATACATATATGAGACTATATACCTGATTTGAAGCACAGCTAAACCAAGCATCATAAACAGAACCTCCATGCCAGAAGAAATTTGAGATTTTAGTTTTTGTTGATGATTTATTACCATTTGTTGAATTGTCTTCTTCTCTCTCCATTTCTAAGTAGTTTCCTGCAACTACTGTCTCTATTTTCTCTGCCGCCATTTTTACACTTAGTTTCTCTCAGCTTCTTAGCTTCTTTCTTTCTTTCTACTCTTTAAATAGATTAATATTAGCCCCCAAAAAAAAATGTTAATAAAGAGACTTTTTTTTCTATTTATTTATTTTATGAACAATAATTGAGTTACTAGTGTCGGAGATGAAGCTTTTACGCTTGGACATATTATTTGAAATCCGAAATCAAAAACCTAAATCTGAATCGAAATCTATTAGAATTCGGAAAAACCAAATCAAAACTGACAAAATATTCGAATATGTCATAAATTTACGTAAACAGAAAATCAAATTCAATTTTAAATCAGAACTAGATCAATAGCTGCACAAATAATCTCGTAAACTTTCTCTATTTTATTTTATTTTGTTAGCTAATTTATTCTTTTCCTTCAAACAATAACTGGATCAACAATATTTGATCCATAACCAAAACTCATATCCCAAATTTTTTTTTGTTTTCTCTTTATATCGGAAAATATCAAATTATGATACCTAAAAATTTGTAAAGTATAAATTACTAATAAGCCATATATCCTTGGCAACCCGGTAAACTTTCATTAAACTTTGGTTTTCTAGATTTGGATTTGGTTTTCAAAATATAGATTTATAATTTATTGGTGTATTTTATTGAATTTATTTTGAGTTAGATTTCTTTATGATTGATTTTAGTTCAGTTTTTGAACCTCTACAACAATAGTAACAATGGTCTAATAACTAAATGAACATAGGTAAAAAAATAAAAAAAAAATCCTACGCTATATCGTGATATCATCCTAGCGAATTTTAATTCAGCAAAATCAAAAACCCGAATTCTAACTATGATATTTAATGTCCAGGTCACAAGAAAGTTAGTTGTCATGTCGATATTGGTTTATGATTGGATTGTAACGGAGTTATGTCACCTACTTGTCACTTTTAGTTGCTGTTTTCGGCGAGCGTGGATACTTTTTAATGGGCTTGATTTAATAATTGGGCTTATGGGCCATACATTATACGAGCGGGTAGATCCACTTTTAGTTTGTTAATTATATTTTGACCCGGATTATATGCAAAAAAAAAAGGGTACACTAATTATAAATTTAGAGAGTAGACTATACTTATAATTTATTTTGATAATAGAAGCGACGGCAATGATGATTTGTTTGTGAAATAAAGGCTAAAACTATAATTATCATAATTAATTATATTGAAAATCATGATGATTGTAACAACACATTGGTCCTTTTTTCATCTATTGTATGGATAAAGACATATGATCTGTATGTTTGATTAATTAATTATATTTCTAAGTTTTTATGTTTTGTCCGATTATAGTATAACATAGCTGTTAATTGGAATTTGAAATAACAAAAATCTAGGCTTTTGTCTACCAAATCGCACCAACAAATATCCAAAATATCGATTAAGAAGCAAAAAATCAACAAAGTGAAAATGAAGAAGAAATGATTTTATGAAGTAATCGAGGTTTGGAGATGGATCCAATGGAAAGAATGATTGCTAATCAGGTGGGATTAGTGCTAAACATAATTACCACACGTGTCTAGCTGTCTTAACCTTTATTTAATTTCACTATTTTCCCTTTTCTTTTTAAAATTCTCCTTTTGTGCCCCTAACTTTTACAATGAAACGAATTAGTAATGTCACATAATCATCATTTTATATCTTTTTAGCTTTTTTAACCCGGCCAATATGGATGGCTAGCGGAAAGAAAGTTGATCATCAATTTACTTACATAAAATATTTATTTCCTATTTCTATACTTTTTTGGTGATATTTTTTTTCAATTATAATTCATTAAATATAAAATTGCTAAGTATTTTTCACTGCATCTGTAAAAAGCTTATTAATTTTCTGAAATCTTCAAAAAAATCAAAATAATCTTTAAAAAATTTGAGGTGAAATCTTCAAAAAAAAACATAATAATCTTTAAAAAATTTGAGGTGTATGTATCATTAGCAAACTCTATTGGTGAAGCTGAAGCATACATTTAATTTTAGTATCATGTTTTTACTTATTTTTTTAATCTAACTTTGTTTTTCGTTTTTTTTTTTAAATATTGTCTTCCCCAAATAGAGCAAATATTTCAGGTATCACGAAAATAATATTGAAAACGTTTGCAAGTTGTTGGTACTAGGCCCAAAAGTCTGAATAGGCCCAATAACGAAGAACAAGAGAAGGTGGGCCGAGCCGAGCAGGTGGCAAAGCGAGCCTCGTAACGTCCGAGGGACGAACACGCGAAGCCGGGAGAGCGTAGCCGACTAAGCGAGCAACCAATCTCCGCAGAGCTCGCCTAAAACCAAGGAGGAAATCTCGGAGAATCTCGAGAGGATCTTCTCCAAAACCCTAGAGCAAAATCCTATAAATAATAGTCCAAAACCTAGGAATAGGGAGAAGGAAAACGAGAGAGAAAAATCTTAGAGCTTGAAAGATTTCTTTCGCCTTCATTTGTAATCCATTTTCATCTAATAAAAGTACTTGATTCGAAGTTTTACAATTTGATAACGAGTGTTGAGTTCTAGCATAGTGTTGAAGTCAGGATTCGGTTACTGGATACAAATTACGTCAATAACGATAAATTGTAATGTTTGTTTAGAATTTATTATCTTCAGTATAAATTCTGCTTACAGAAGAGTGACGAAATGATTTGAAGACGCAATGCAAATATGGGCCGGAAATGAGTCATTTTAGTTCTTACTTAATGGGCCTTATAACCCTCAACTTAGGCCCATATATATGTAGATGAATTGATCCACCATGATATGGTATGGCATAAAAATCAAGAATGACATGCAAAAAGATACTACTTTTTAAGAACAAGAAAATAAGAATATCTAGACAAATATATATACATATTTACTCCATCTATTTCAAATTATAGGACGTTTAAGGTTTTTAATTTTGTTTCAATTTATAAGATGTTTTGCACATATGCAAAATTTAATGAATTTGAGAGTTTTTGACATTTAATGTTTTGCAGTATAATTTATGATTGGTTAAATTATTTTTAAATAAAATACAAAATTATTTACAAAAATTAATAAATGAGTTTCCGTGTGTTTTGATATAACATCTTATAATTTGAAACGGAAAGAGTATAATTTATTTTTGGTTTCAATATATATATATATATATATATGACACTTAATATATTCCATTAGTTTGAAATATTTGAACGGAGCCCCTAATTTTTAAAAGTTTCCAATTTGGAAAAATTGGATTAGATAACTATACATATACTTGATATAGCAAAATTTTGATATAAAATGTTAAGTAAAAGATAGGTAACAAAATTATTGTATAAATTTCAAAATGTAAATATTAAATATTTTTATTGTTATGGGTCTTAAATTAGTAAAAATTCAGTTATATAACTATGTATATATTTGATATATAACAAAATTTTGATATATAGATAGAGAAAATGTTAAGTTGAAAATATATAACAAAGTTATTGTATGAATTTCAACTTAATATAATGTAAATATTAAATATTGTTTATTTTGCATGCATGGGCTCCAAATTTTTGGTAAACAAATATATTAATTTATATTTAAATATTTCTTCAACCTTCAGGACTTCTTTACCTTAACCAAAGCAACATCGGAAGGAATACTTGCAAGTTGCATGAGTATAAGGAAAGGAATAACTGCAAGTTTATCCCAAATAACAAAACAAAGAACCTTATTTAGAAAAAACACAGATAGGTAGTAACTTGTGTTTGGTTTTAAAGTACATTAAAGGATTATTTTACTGTGACATATAGACTCTTCATGCAAGTTATTCTCTATTTTTTCTTCCTTAAAAATGACAATCTCACTTCTTCCTAATCCAAACCCAAAAAGAAAAGATAAATTGACTGGATTTTTGTTAGTAAAGATGCCAAATCTTTTCGATTTGTCACCAAGGATCTTGTTACTCTTTCTAACGATATTGTCAGGTGATTATGAAAACATTATAGTATTTTTCAAATGTCTAGTTTTCAGATGAGAGTTTCATCGAGGTTTTCTACATTTTTCTATTACCAACAACCTGATTTAGATGAAAAAATTGTCTTAAATCCGTCGATAGTCTCTTTTAAATGGATTTTTGACGATTTTTCTGTTTGAAACCGAATGATTTTTTTCACTTTGATTCATTTTGTTATAAAAGACAGAAAAACTAATTTTTGAGTACAAAGTTGATGAAAAAGTGATTTTTGGAAAGCTCTCTAACATTATGCCTTTTATACGGAATGACTTCTTATAGTATAGATTAATATTCTGCTTTTTTTTTCTTTAATATATTGGGATCGAAACATGTTTAGATGATCACTCAACTATTTAAGTTACTGTCTTTGGAAATTTATATGATTGTTATTGGAGATATATAAGTCTTCATTAGGGTTTGAATAAATGATTAAGAAGTTGTGTGAGTTATTTCACAGGAACAAAATGGTCTGAATCAGCTCGAATATTCACGATCGTGAACCAATGTGAAGATAAGATCTGGCCAGCGATAACTCCTGGCGAAATGTTCAACGGTGGAGGATTCGAGCTCAAACCGGGCCAATCCATGGTTTTCAAAGCACCAGTAGGATGGTCAGGTCGAATTTGGGGACGAACCGGATGCAAATTCGATTCAACCGGAACCGGACCATGCGAAACCGGTTCATGCGGTTCATCTCTAAAATGCTCAGCCTCAGGAAAACCACCAGCTTCACTAGCTGAATTCACACTAGCTGCAAAGGATTTCTACGACGTGAGCCTCGTCGATGGATTCAATCTCCCAATGAAAGTGACTCCAATGAATGGAAAAGGAAACTGTTCAGTAGCCGGTTGTGTTGCAGATTTGAGACCACATTGTCCAAGAGAACTCGCTGTGAAATCAAATGGTAAAACAATATCGTGTAGAAGTGCTTGTGATGTGTTTGATAGAGATGAGTATTGTTGCAGAGGAGTTTATGGCAATCCTACGGTTTGTCAACCAACTTACTACTCAAAGATCTTTAAGCAAGCTTGTCCTACTTCTTATAGTTATGCTTACGATGATCCGACTAGTATTTTCACTTGCTTCGAGGGTGATTACATCATCACTTTCTGTTCCTCTAGGTTCGTGTCTAAACTTCAGTTTCCTTAAGTTTCTTTCATAAATCATTTTTTTTATATATTTTTTGCGATGATCTGGATATTTACTACCTGGCTAATTGCGGATTTATTAATCTTTTCTGAAAATATAAACGACTAGGTCTAAGTTTAATATCAACTTATCCCCGAAATAGTACTTAAACTTTGAACTACACGGTTGTGGTGTAGTGGTTGAGTAAAAAGAATCTAAGACAGTAGTAGTAGTACTGTCTTAGATTATATTTGTCTCTCACCATATTATGTATGGTATTTAAGAGATTATATTTTTTTCTACCTTAGTCTTTGGATGTAGCTAAACTTATAAAAGTGATAGTACGGTATTTGAGTACTATCGGGATCTTTAAACTTGCACGGCGAGTTCCTGCACCAAGATTCTGGTCTCTAATACTATTAGACTACTATCGCTTGGTTGTTCATAGATCATTTTAAGTTTTGAAAAACTTTCAAAACTTTATTTGATTATAAAATTAAAATTTTATTTATTCTACACTATATGAGTTTTACATCAAAATTATTAAGAATGCAATATATTTCATATGTATAGGAAGAAGTCGGTGTGCTCGTACCATGATAACAAGTTGGGATGCAGCGATGGTTCTACATTACCGAACATGATTGGGAGATTGTGGCTTGTCTTAATGTTTTCTCTTGTTTTCTTAGCTAATTTTTAGCTATAATTTCGTGAATTCTAATTGTAGATAAACAAGTTTTTTTTTAATTTGTTCATATTTTTCTATTAGTTTCATGTGTTGGATAAAATGTAACTCTAAAGTAAATTTAAGGTTGTCTTGTGTGTAATAACAAAAACTTAATTGCAATCTAATTTCTCTCTTTTGGACTCAATGTAAAATTTCCAAAGTTCCAGGTCATAATCTAAGAAAAAGATAATTACGTAGGTCAACATGTAATATTATAGATGGGCCTAAATGGGCCGAAAATGAAGTCCAAGTTTTGTTCATAAACAGACTCGAAACCCTCTTTTATGTTTGCGTCATTGAAACGCGAAGAAACGGAGAAATTGGAAAACGCCATCGTCATCGAGCTAATTTGATCTCCTCTCTCGTCGGAAAAAATGGCCGCCACTGGTGGAAAAGTATCCTTCAAAGTTACTCTGACTTCGGATCCTAAGCTTCCTTTCAAAGTGTATGGGAATGGAGAATTTTGTTGTTTGTTTCGATTTTTACGCGTTTAATTTGCGTGTGATTGATCTACGGGCTGTTTTGTTTTTGTTCTTCGATCAGTTTCAGCGTACCGGAGGGAGCTCCGTTCACGGCGGTTCTGAAATTCGCAGCAGAGGAGTTCAAGGTTCCACCACAAACCAGCGCCATCATCACTAATGGTAATTAAACTATATGATTTGCAAATTGGGGATCGATTCTTATTGAATCTCTCTTAAATCGATTGTATTGCATAATCTCGGTTGAGTAATTTTTGAGTTCTTAGTTTGCATCAGTATAGTGTTGATTTTAGCCTTCTTTTTCCTCTTGATCATTGTACAACGGAAATTCAATTGTTCTCTTGCTGAATTTTCCAACTAATTGTTAAAAGTTATGTTCCTCAGATCAATGAATGAGTTTAGAATTTTAGATATATCCATTCACTTATGTTTGTGCAGTCACATGAATTTTCTCTGATGAACATTGAGTTATTCTGTGTGTGTAACCCTTCCCCTCATCTTCTCTGTGTCTACATTAATCTTCTCTGAGAAGGTCTAGAAAGGATTTGTTATTTAACGTAAATTACTTAGCAGATTTAAAGGTATTGTATTCCATTGATTTATGGATCATCTTCCTGTTTCATTTGTTTCATTTTCACATGTTTGATACAAGTCTTATCTTTATGAATTAGCTTTTCCCTGAGGCTACAAAGTTGGAAAATTAAAGCTTTCTTGAAGGGATAAGTTTGAATAGCCTTTAGTATACACCCATTAATTCATCTAGGCTGAATCAATTCATAGTCTTCAATACTCAGCATTTTCTGATCTGAGGTTATCTTTATTCATGTGTGCAGATGGGATCGGGATCAATCCGCAACAAAGTGCAGGTATTTCAAACTCTTGTAATTTGACTAAGTCGATTGCTTAAACGTATTCTAGCTTTTATGTTATGTCACCTGCAATTCCAGTGTTTTCTTTATTGTCCGTACTCCATAGGCAACCTAATTACAACCTTTAGATCCAATGTCCTTCAAACGGTGTTTGCAGTTTAAAATATTGTAAAACTCAATGACTAAACAGAAGTGTGATCTTTGCATACTTATAGAAACCAAGCTTATGGAGCTATGACAATGGTTTCTTTTTCACTTGTATTTCTCGATTGTTAATTAACATGGTATCATGAATGGTTTCAGGAAACGTGTTCCTGAAGCATGGTTCTGAGCTAAGACTGATCCCGCGTGATAGAGTTGGAGCTGCTTAGGGATACATGAATGTTGTATACAATGAGTAATCCATGCCTTTTAAGAAAACAATAACATATTGAGACTATGTACAACTTTTTTCTCTTTGAATAAATATGTAATGATCACATTATGCAAGTGATTATGTGAATCGGATTTGGTTAAAAGTTGTATTATGTCTAGGTCTCATTCATATTCATGTCTATCTATAATGCTATCCTCGAATAGAGCAAATATTTCAGGAATCAACGATAATATAGTAAACTTTGCAGTCTTGATATCAAAAGGGTTAATTGCCTAAGAGCAAATCCAACCATAACACTATATTTGGTGTTGAAATTATACCAAATTTAGTCTTTTGGTGTTTTACTTTTTCTTCCATCTCCAACCACAACACCAAATTTCACACTAAAACTACTATTCTCTATTATTATATTGTTAAATTAAAGATTTTTTATTTCAAAAATTTTGATAAATACAAATTAATTTTTAACCAAATAATTTAAAATTACATGAAATTACTCTAAATAAATTATATGATAAATAAAATATATTATATTAACTAATAGTTTGTACAAAATAAATTCTTAAATCAACTACAACTAACATTGTTGATCAAAAAAGTTATAACTAACATTAAAATTTCATGTTAATATTGAAATACCTACAATTAAAATTTTGTAATAATTATAATTAAAGTTTAATATATTTACAATTAAAATTTTAAATTAATTACAACATTTGGTGTATATATCATATAAATTTTATTAGAGAATGAAAAATCAAATTTGGTGATATTTAAAAGATTGTTATAAATGAAAAAGAAATAAATAATAATATTTTAAATTTTGGTGTAGCAAAAACACCAAATTTAGTGTTTTGGTGTAATTTTTAGTGTCCCATTGGAGAATATTTTACATTAAATTTGGGTTTTTGGTGTTCCATTGGAATTCGCTAATTAGACCAATTATATATGTAGATGAATTGAAACCATAACATAGTAAAGACAAAACAATCGAAGATAACACATGTAGAAAGATCATGAAATTATCCTAGTATGTAAGAACAAGAAAATCAAATAACTAGACATATATATACATATATATACTCCTTGATTTTTTAAGTTTTCTATCGGTTTGATCAATTAATAACTATGTATTGCAATGATCAATTAATAACTATGTATTGCAAGTTTCAAAAATATTAATTGAATTTTCTGAATTACTATTGGAGTAGACTTATGAGAAATTATGTCGTATAAAAAACTATACATTTATAATGACTATTAAATATTTTTCATAATATGTGTGATTTTTTTGTAACATCCTTTAAGAAAGAGAGAATATATATTAATGCAGAAATTAACTAAACAAAAATAGGAATTAGCAAAAAAAAACTATCCATTTGTGATGAAACTTTGCTATTCTCCATTTTAACTAGTTTTTATCCTAGGAAATGTCTAAATGTGTCTCTCTTTTTTTCTTTGGTCTCCATCTATTTCATACTTCAAGATTATTAAATTTTCCATGAAATAGTTTTCCTTCTTTTTCAAATTCTAATCATTTCGAAGATGGTTTTTAGTCTAGTAGCATGTGGTAAGTCCACTAAAGATATGCGCATTTATATATTTAAAAATCGAATCTCGCTACCTATATTATTTAAGTGACTAATGGATCAGGCAATAATGATCCAATGTTGATATAAAAAGACTCTAATCAAATCATCCAGGACTCAACTCTCAACTCATTAACTACGTCTCGCAATCTTATCCCACATTTGCAAGTCAACCTTCCACGTTCTCTTCGCTGGCAAACTGCTCGAGCTCCTTTAGGGTTTTGAACGAGTTCCCGCTGACCGCTAACAATATAAAAACATATAGAAATTTTAATTAATATGTAAATATATCTTCAACTTCTAAGACTTGATTACGTTAAGTAAAGCAACATTCCAAGGAATACCAAAAAAAAAACATCCCAAGGATATACTTGCATGAAGTATCAAGAAAGGAATAAACTGTTAGTTTTTACAATGTTAGTAAGTAACTTGTGTTTGGTTTTAAAGTACATTAAACGATTATTTCACAGTGACATATAGACTCTCCATGCACGTCATTCTCTTTTGTTCTTCCTTTAAAATGACAATCTCATCACTTCTTCGTAAATCGAACCATACTCGGATCCACAAATAAAATATAATTTGAGTGTCAGATCTTTCTCAGTAAAGATGTCAAATTGCTTAGAGCATCTCCATCAAAGGAACCCCTCTAGGGGTTTTTTAAAAAAAACATAAAACTTTCTTTAAAAAAAAAATTGACTAATCGTGGGCCGCCACGTGTCGTAGGGCCCACGAAATAGTTGCTGAACTCGGCTCTTAGTTAGGAATCTGCAAAAGGCGGTTATAAATTTAAATAATATTTAAATTTGGTTTTTTTTTGTTTTTGTGTTAAAACCCCTCATTAAACCTTAAATAGAGATGCTCTTAGATTTGTCACCAAGGTTTTTATTACTCTTTCTCACGATATTATCAGGTAACTATGCACACGACTTCTCAATATAGTATTTTATTAACTAATATCTATACTTCTCTATATAGATCTAAATACTTGTGTTTTTATTATATATATTGAAATCGAAATAAATATGTGGATAGCTCAACTAGTTACGTTACAGTCTTTCGAAGTTTATATGATTTTTTTAGGCAGAACCGGTCCGACATTATTGAAGGCTCTACTCAAAATTATTATTTTTCATTCGGTATATTCTATAATAATAGCAGCTATTTTTATTTATTAGTCTTAGAAAATGAAAAATTTCTGTAAAGTGAGAAAAGTGATATTGTATAATCATCAAACACTTGTAACTAACACAAAATTTCTCAAAACTCAGAAAAACAATAAGTTAATGATAAATTTTTGACTTTACTAAAAAGTTAATAAACTTTAAAAAATTTGGACTCTAATTACTAAAAGATTATGTAAACTCTAAAACTGGTTGCCCTGCTTACTACAAAATTCAATAAATTTAAGGTCCTAATTAATACAAAATTTTATAACCTCTAAACAATTTATGGTTCTAATATTAGTACAAAAATTTTAGTGGCAGAGAATTCGAACTCAAGCCGGGACAATCCATGGTTTTCAAAGCACCAGTAGGGTGGTCGGGTCGAATATGGGGACGAACCGGTTGTAAATTTGACTCAACCGGAACCGGACCATGCTTAACCGGTTCTTGTGGCTCAACTCTAAAATGCTCATCCTCTGAAAAACCACTACTAGCAACATCACTTGCAGAATTCACACTAGCTGCAAAGGATTTCTACGATGTGAGCCTTGTCGACGGATTCAATCTCCCGATAGTAGTGACTCCGGTGAACGGAAAAGGAAATTGCTCAATAGTTGGTTGCGTTACAGATTTGAGATCTCATTGTCCGAAGAAACTTGCTGTGAAATCAAAGGGAAAAGTGATATCATGTAGGAGTGCATGCGATGTGTTCAATAAAGATAAGTATTGTTGCAAAGGAGCTTATGATAATCCTACAAATTGTCAACCAACTTACTACTCAAAGATCTTTAAGAAAGCTTGTCCAACTGCTTATAGTTATGTTTACGATGATCCGACCAGTATTTTCACTTGCTTTGAAGCTGATTACATCATCTCTTTCTGTTCTTTTAGGTTTGTGTCTGAAACTCTTTTTTTCTCAAGTTTCGTTTATATATTATTTTTGACATTAAGAGTTTCTAAAAAATTGAGTTTGACTGGTAGTATTAGATGGCTTTTTTGCGTTATAGAGAATATGTTTATTTTGCTACCAATAAAATGGATTTTTGAATTCAGCACATTTAGTAATCAACGGTTAAAATGAACATTTGAACTTATGGCATAAATAATTATCCGTTTTCAAATAGTTTTCTATTCAACTGTTAATTTTTTTTTTCAGTTGTCTTGCTTGAATGTGTCACCAATCAGATTCATTGTTTATAAAATGAAAATGTTTTAATTTTGAATTCTATGAGACTTCTATATAGAATTTTATAAAGAATATAATATGTGTTTAATGCTATTGTTTTATGTGAAATAGGAAGAAGCCGGTATGATCGTACCATGATAACAAATTGCAAATTGACATGCAGCGATGGTTCTGCATTACCGAACATGACTGGGAGATTGTGGCTTGTCTTGATGTTTTCTCATTTCTTAATAATGTTCTTATTTTAGTTTCATGTGTTGATAAATGTATGTTTACTCCTCGTAGCATGATTCTCTGTGAAAGTAAACTTTTACGTGTACTAGAATTATCTCCGCGTTATAACACAGAATTTGATTATTTTTTTAATTGTGTTCATTTAGATTGTTAGATCCGTATTGATATTTCGGAATATTGTTTTCGAAATGTTGTTTTAAAGATCCGAAACACGAATCAGAACTGATCCAAATTAGAAGAACTGAATCCGATCAAATACTTAAATGGATCTTAAATCTATGCACCAAAAAACTAAACCTAAACCCAAACTCAAATTAAATAAACCAAATTTCAGCTTTTTAGAGTTTTTTATTAACTTTTCTTTTTATATAATTTTGAATTTTTATATAAAAATACTCGAAACCGAATTTGATCTATACCGAACCAAATCTTATCCAAAGAATAAAAATATCGGAATAAATATTAAATCAATAACCAAAATACGACTTAGAAAAACTAAACCCGACAAAATATCAGAAGTGAATCACAAATCTATGTACCCAAAAAACTGAATACAAACCCTAACTAAAACCAAATTATACTCGATATATTTTTATTAATTTTAATTAGTTTTCTTAAAAAATTCTCTTAAAATTTTATTAATTTTGAGTATTTATATAAAAATTTATAATAAACCTACTTATGCCAAAATTACACAAGAACCAATCTTTTGTTGGGTCGTTATGGCCCAAACAAATCTTTGTCTTTTTATAAGTCAAGGCCCAATGGGCCTAAATTTGAGTTGTTTTGGAGTGAATTTTATCGGAGAATGAGAAGCGGCAATAAGGTAGTTCGAATCTCAAACACAAGCTCTGGGTTTTTTTTTCTCCAAAAATTTGAAACCAATTTTGTGTCTACTGAGGATTTCTACTTCGACGACGATGGTGAAGATTGGAGCGGTAGTATTGCTTACCAGTAGAAATTGAGGATTTGATACTGTTGCGTCTCTGTGTGATTCGAAAAATCGACGCTGTAGCAAATCGGAGATGCAGTTGAGATCCCACCATGGACAGGGAGGCTAACCTTCCGGTCCCGCCGGATAAACCTCTGAAGAGTCTGGTTCGACCCATTATAAACCAGGAAACATCGTCTTCTTCTTCCTCCTCTTCGCCTGAACTTCTACGGCATGTGCAAGCCGCTTTCAAGCGCCATCGCCCACTCAGTACGTTTCTCTCTCTTTCTCTCCCACTCTCTTAGTGCTCTGTTAAGTGAAATTTGTACCTATGGAAGTATTATTTGACTGATTTTAAGGTTTTGATGTGTTTGGTGTTTCTGTCATCTAGTTTGACTCCTTAGGATTTTAGGGCGTTTTAGGGGAAGTTAACTTTCTCAATTATGTTTACTTTAGTATTACATGCCTTAATGGTTGATTATTGTGTTCACGCAAACCTCTAGGTTATGGAGTTTGTGGATTTATGATGTGGGTGATATGATTTGCTAGTTAAACCTTTTGATTATGGAGACGAACTAACGATTCTGAGGACGCCAATTCTTCTCCTTTTAGTTGGATTATGCTACCCTTAACTCTTTACTTTGAGATAGTTGCAACGGATCTCTTATAGCTTTCTTTTCAGGTAAAATGCAGACGACCACTATTGGGCCTCGGAGAAGTGTTGCTCCACAACGACAAGTTTCAAAAAATTCACATTTGGTAACAGGTTCTGTAGCTGAAGGGCAGAGACCTCAGGATGTTGTTTCCCTAAGTCAAAGTCTAGCTGCCAATACTTTGACACAGGATACTAGAAACTTACCTACTTCTGTTGCTGGAGAATCTGTTGAGAATGCATCCATTACGCCACCTTCTGTTTCAGGAACTATTAGTAATATGTCTGTCGAAAATTTCAACCCATTAGACAGGCAGATGGATTTGCGAAAACCTGCTAGTGTTAGTTTAGAAAGCAATCTTGATATCGGATCTGGGAACGAAAATGTCCATAGGAAGTTTCAATCTCTCATTGGCAGTAACCTCACATCAAATGGTAATGTCTTTACTCTTCAATTGGGTATCCTGAACTGGTTTTCTTTACTTTTGTAAGTAATACTGGAAATTTGTTTCAAAGGTGAACCAAGGGGATCTTAAATGATTCTCATCACTTTTTAGTCATTGTCATATATTTCCTCCTCGGCACTTCCATTTACACAGGCGTAGTTACACTTGGTTGTTTAGCTAAAAATCTTACTTGAACTCAGTTGTCCTGGCAGATATGGAATGGGATGCAACAAATCAGGCTGAAGCATCAAATCTTGGCTCTCGTACTGGTGCAAGTCATCAGAATCTTCAATCTGCTGATTCTGAGATCAGTTTAAAATCTGAGTACAAGGCTTCATCTTCACTGGCAAAGAACCAGGGTCAGCTGGGAGATTTTCGCAACTTCTTGAACCAACCTAAATCTCAATGTTCTGCCATGGGGTCATCATGTGCCACAACTACGCTAATCCATTCGTCTTCGGCTCCTATGTTATATGGGACTACCCATGTCTCTCGTTCTTATGTAGAGGCTGATTCGAATGCAAATTCCCATGTTGTTCAAAGTCAAGGGAACTTGCCTTCTTCTCATCTTCCTTCTAAGGACAGCAACATTCTGCATGCCGATAAGGATGCCCCTGCATATGAGATTCCAGCCTCAATTATTGATCCAGAAGTAAGAGTCAAAGAGACGGAAAAGTCCAAGCATCAACAGTGCACTACATATCTTGAAGCTCCAGTGGCATCTACCAGTCATGGAAGCGTTGGACAAACAAATGCTCGTCCATCCGATGAGTTGCTTACCAGTGTTAGCTCACAACCACAAAAATCAGATAAGCATGAAAAGGTTGCAAGTAGCAAAGGGACATCAGCACCTCGTAAAAGAAGTTATGATCCAGACTTGTTCTTTAAAGTCAATGGGAAGCTCTATCAGAGGCTTGGAAAGATAGGTAGTGGAGGAAGCAGTGAGGTCCACAAGGTTATTTCTTCAGATTGTACCATATATGCGCTGAAAAAGATCAAGCTCAAGGGTCGTGACTATGCTACAGCATATGGATTTTGCCAGGAAATTGGATATCTCAAGAAGCTGAAAGGGAAAACCAACATCATTCAGCTAATAGATTATGAGGTAGTCCATTTTAGTTCTTGCTGATCCATAGGATGATTATATTCTCTATTAGTTCTAGATTGCATGGTTGACAATTTCCATTTCAAAACTAACACTAATTGTCTTTTGAGATTAGGTCACAGATAAGATTTTACTTCAGGAAGTTCTGAATGGCACAATGAGTAACAAAGATGGAAGAGTTAAGGATGATGGGTTTATATATATGGTACTAGAATATGGAGAAATCGATTTGGCTCACATGTTATCCCAAAAATGGAGGGAGATAGAAGGATCTGACCGGACAATTGATGAAAATTGGCTTCGGTTCTACTGGCAGGTACTTGCACTACCCATCAAGTAACTTTTGTGATGATACTAATCTATACCTTTTCTTCTGCATAGGAGCTCTTTCAATCTGCTCTTTTAGCAAATACGTTAGAAAATATTTAATATCACAGAAGAGCATATTGCTTAGGAAGCACTGATTCTCATATAAATTGAACAACAATTGCAGCAAATACTTCAAGCTGTAAACACCATACACGAGGAACGCATTGTGCATTCTGATTTGAAACCCGCAAATTTTCTTCTTGTCAGAGGCTTTCTAAAGCTTATCGATTTTGGTATCGCTAAGGCCATCAACAGTGACACTACGAATATTCAACGAGATTCACAGGTAATATCTTCCCAGGTATCTTTGTCGCCAATTTTGTTCATATAATTAACGAACTTTTGAAGAAAAATCACAACTTTGATCATAATCGATTGTTAAATGAACGCCTGGCTCATGATCGATAGAAGATGAATGGAGCGAGAGAGATGTGTTGAATCTTTATACATTACTATTAATGAACATCATCATCGTTGGCTCTTGTTTCTTCTCATTCCAAATTGCCTTTCCTCTGTTTTTGTTGATTTTTTCTGTTTTTGGTTTGTGTTCTCAGCTGCTTATCTTGAATACAACCAGTTTTTTAGTCATTATAAAAGCTGCTGAATCAATGGCGGTGTGTATTGTAACAGGTGGGGACTTTGAGTTACATGTCACCAGAAGCATTCATGTGTAACGAAACCGATGAAAATGGAAACACTATAAAATGCGGAAGACCATCTGATATTTGGTCACTCGGTTGCATACTATACCAAATGGTTTATGGAAGAACACCTTTTGCAGATTATAAGACTTTCTGGGCAAAGTTCAAAGTCATAACCGATCCAAACCACGAGATCACTTACAATCAACTCTCAAATCCATGGCTTATCGACCTAATGAAGAAATGTCTAGCTTGGGACCGTAGCCAAAGATGGAGAATCCCTGAGCTTCTCCAACATCCTTTCCTTGCTCCACCTATTCCACCCGAACCTCGCGTCAAAACCATTAAACTGCTTAACCTCATAGCTGAATCTTGCAGTAGTGATGACGATAAAGCCAATACCATGATCTCTCAGCTTGAACAACTGCTTACGGATCCTACTTCTCTGCCAATAAATGGTCAGGTAGATACAAGAGATCAAACACATCAATTTCTTTCTCGAGTTTCAGAACTTTGTGCTCAACTCCAGGATAGGTTACGAGGTCTTGAATGAGTAGAAAAAGAAAGTAAGCAGTATTGATCTGATTCGACGATTTTTTCTTTGGATCCTGTAAATTGGTTTGTTAATTGTTAGCTTTGGTACAATGACTTTTGCTTATAAATTGCCTGTTTGATTTTGTGTAATGAAATGTATCATTTTATTCTTGTGTTCGGCTTTATTTCATTCTTTAATCCCTCTTGTCATCAGCACTTGACCTGAAACAGCGTACTTTTGTTCATTCTGTCCCATGCTGTTTTTTTCTGTTTTATAAAATTTATTGCCTGTTTCTATCTTAATTACCGATTTTCTATTCTGTAGTGTTAAAAGGGTTATTTAAGAACCAAGTTTTTATAAACAATGTACTAGATTTTTGGATTCGGTTCGGATTCTTCTAGTTAAGTTGACAAAATAAAATATTAAACTACACTTTGACAAAAGAAGGAGGTTAATTATACTAGGAAAGAAATAGTGGGGGCAACTTGTTAAGATGATGATTCAGGTAAGATTTTGACATTAGGAGTTCGATCTTTCTCCATTACATATAGTAGATTCATACTGAATTTCAGGATGTAAATTTTAGGTTATGAATTCCGATATTATCAAGCCATATCTTTCACTAGAATTCGACGATTCTGTAATCCTCCATGATATAATTTAGAAGGTTTAAGTTATGGATCGGTTTTTCTATACAATTAATTATTGGGAAAAAAGTGAATATTTCATACTTTTTAAAAAACATTTACTTTTTACCATAACCTTGCGTCACACGCAAACTTCGGCATATAACTTTCCTCTTATCTCTCTTTCTCTACATACCTTTTTTTGATCATCTTCTCCTTTCATTCTCCAATCATTCCCCAACAATGTCTTCTCAAATCACCCAAAATTCCAACCAAATCACATCCAAACCAACAAAATCCAATTCAATAAACATCCCAATTTCATCTCCCACCAATCAACAACACGATCTACAATACAGCCTCTCAGCTGGTCCTCGTACAAATGAAGATCGATCACAATCCGGTAATGGAATCGCCGGAATTCTCTACAAATGGGTAAATTACGGCAAAGGTTGGAAACGACGGTGGTTTGTTCTTCACGATGGAGTATTGTCGTATTATAGAATTCATGGTTCAGATAAAATCTCTTTATCGGTTGAAATGGAACGGAGATCGAAATTGATTGGTGGTGAATCGTTACGGTTTATTTGTCGTCATAGTAAACGTGGTGATGTTCGTAGCAATGGCAAACCTCTTGGTCAAATTCATCTCAAGGTTTTTATTTATTTTGAAACGCCTCGCTATTTTATAAACTTTTCAAATTAGCCCCACATGTTTTAAAACAACCCTATGATATATTTAGTTGTCTAGGATTTAGTTAAAGATTTGATTACTAAAAAGCTACTTTTTAATTTTTTTTCTCCAAAAATAAATTCTTGGATTATGCTTATAAATTTCGCCTTTTTTTAACTAATATATATATCACAAAAATGTGTTTTTTTAAAAAACAAATTACAAAAACGTATTTATTAAAACAAAAATCATGTTTTTGTGTTTTTTAAAGAGTTAAAAATATATAAATCTCTAATCATTAGTCATATCACGGAAATTGATTTTGATCAATTAGTTGAATGTCACATCTAATTGAAAATCACAATTAGATTTTTAATTGTTATATTTGCTTCACAAGGCATTGTTAGTTGTTTCGGTTTAGATCGGTACTTATAATTTATTTGTTGATTATAAAACAAATCAGAGAAAAAAAAAATCTTAGATTTCTAATTTGTACAAAAGTATGATTTAATCTTTAAAAAACTCAAGTATGTTAATCTCTAATTAAAAAATATTAATTTCAAATTTTAATAGAAAAATGTTTTAAAAGAAATCTTTGGCTATGAATGGCGGCTAGTTTTTATATTTAGTTTCTAATTTTTGGATTTTAGATTTTAGTTTTTAGATTTAGATTTTGGTTTTAGTTTTTGTATTTTAGTTTCTGTTTTCAAAAATCCCAAAAAGCTGGTTTTTGGTTTTTAGAGAAATCAACGTTGATTTCTCAAAAACTAGTTTTTCCTAGTTTTTAGGAATAAAAAAAACCAAAAACATGAAAGGTAGAATACAATGTAAAAACAGTTTTCGATTTTTGAAAAACTAGTTTTACAAAATCATGATTAACTAAAAAATGACTTTTTCAAAAACAAAAACCAAAAAATACTCTACTAGTCAAAGCCTTTGCCTAATCAATGTACCTCAATATTTTGGAATGGGCCATTGTTGCAAATTTAAAAAGTTTAAAAATGTCACCAAGTTTTTCCAATTTACAATATCCACCCCAACTAATAAATGTAATTTTCTACGGGTTCTTACAGGTCTCATCGATCGGACAAAGCATATCAGACAGCAAGAGATTCACTATATTCACTGGCACAAAGAGTCTCCATTTACGAGCATCAACAAGTGAAGATCAAAAAGCTTGGATCGAAGCTTTGAAAGCTGTTAAAGAAACATTTCCACGAATGTCTAACGAAGAATTAATGGCATCAACGACTAATGTCTCAATCTCGACTGATAAGTTAAGACAAAGATTAATGAAAGAAGAGGTTAATGAGACACTAATCAAAGATTGTGAAGACATAATGAAGAACAATTTTGTTGCATTGCATAATGAGGTAATGACTCTTAAAGAATACCAATATCATCTTATAGATTCTCTCAAGAACATTTGATTTACTTCATAATAATGAAGAATCCATGAAACGTTGACATGGTCTTGTTTTTGTGTTGTTTGTTTTTAGGTTGATGTATATGTAATTTTGATAATGAGATTAGATTTTCCTTTGCACTTCATGGGCCGAGAGCTTTATAAGCCCAATACAAATTTTGGCCTGTTAATGTAATCTAACTTGTTTTTATCTATTGTATCAAGCCTCATTCCTATAATCTCACATAATGTAATAGGAATTACACAATTTGTTAGAATCTAATTCTGGTAGGAAAATGCATAATCATTTGACCAAATGTATGTTTTCTATTAATATTTTCTTAAATAAATTTTTAGAATGACAAATTTAGTTAGAAATTTAACCAGAAATCTAATTTTTGTAAACAATATACCTCGTGTCTGGATACAATTTCTCTACACTAAGGTTGATAAGAAAATGATAAATTCATATTTCGTAATATGAGATTAATATGAAATTGAACTACAGTAAAAGTATTTAACAAAATGATTCTATCTAGGATTATGGGACTATTATATAAGAAACTGAAGTAACTCTATCATGTATATTTAACTTGATTTTTAATATATATTGGATATTAAGTATGTTATTTTGATTACTTTACTATTAAAATCAAATTCCGATAGAAAATATTGTATAAGCATTAGCATATACATTAACTCCAAAATTATTTACATGAAATTGTCCGAATTTTTAAATCGAATTCGGACAGAAAATATTGGATTTTTTTTGTCGGAAAAGGTATAGTTGGAGGTGGACCTGCTGTCCCCCCTGGCCCACTTAGTATCCATTGCACCATGCCCAGCCGGAGATTGACCGCGCCAATGATCGTTGGCCATGTCATTCGCTCGCCACGTCAACAGTTCACCAAGTGCAAATGGGCCTTAAACCGTAGTTCTGGGCCCGTTCAGCGATATTCGGCCCACGAGCCCGGTCAAACCGGTCAGCAAGGTACCTGTTGTCCTAGGCCGTACTGTCGGTTCCAGGACAAGCACGGCCGTACCGTGCAGAGAGTACAGAGGAGGCGTGAAAGAGAAAACCCTAGCCCGGAGAGGCTCTATAAAGAGCGAAAGAATCAACGAAAGGAGGGGGAGAAAAAAAAGGAAAAACTCTAGATACAAAAACCAAACTTGTAATCTCGCCTCGGCAGTGATCCTTGTAACCATCCTAACACTTAACAAACAGAGTTTTCTACCTCAAATCTTTCCTTAATCAAATCCCGCGTTAGACTTAGGTCAAACAGGGACTATGCCCCTAATTATTTATTACGTAATTAGAAACAACTATAACGAACATCTACTAGATCGAGAATGAGCCAAACTCGCTACATCTTGTCCTAGCAAAATACAAAGAAAACATACAATTTTCACAAAATTATGAAAACCTAAAAATAAAGAAAGAGCATGATTTGCCAGGCTATCCATCACAAAGTTATGAAAATATTGGACATTTAACCAAACAGCTTTTTTCTATCTTATTTTTTGATGAATTTTGGATATTAATATTACGAAGTCTGTAAACATTTATATATGTAATAAATTAACGTAGTTGTTTAGCTAATATTGCACCGTCAACATATTAATCAATTGCATGAGAACGCTACGTAATGGACACGAAGTCACGACTAATGTATTTTAAATCTATTTAAATCTTCCAATCATCTAATCTGGTATTTGTTTAGCTCTATTGTTTTATTTAAAAGTCGGTCGTATTTTAATTATAAATAATAATAAAAACAACCGAAGATAAGCTATAACCAATAGAAGCTAAAATCAATTTCAATTGGATTTATTTCCGCCAACCATGAAGACGTATGACTGTTCAATCTGGTAATAAAGCATTCCTTTTTCGATTAAATATTCTTTCTTTTAATAATAAAAATAACCTTTTTTGTATATAAAAAAGTTAATGAAGCAGAAAAATACAAAAGAAAAGACTAAAATTATGAACATGGGCTTTCCTTTTCAAGCTTACACGACAAATTGACGTATTTGTAATTTTAAAACCCATTTATATGTAACTCCACTAAAATTTATAATCATTTTGAACAAAATGATGTATTTGAGTCTCTAAATATACATGTATATGCGAAAGTTAATTTTAAGAAATTGTATAAATTTACGTGATATAATTTAAAAGTTTGTATCATGGATTAAATAATTTTACCAATCTAATTATTAAAAAGTAGTTAGATAAATATAGAAAAAATATAGAAGAAAATAGATAGTAATATAATGAATTTTTTTATATCAATTAGCCTAATAACTTTTAATCTCACTTCTAATATTTTAGGTAGGGGATCCGATCTTTGGTGTCTGAAGATTTATAAAGAGAGCATTACTATTGATCCATTTGTCCTCGACATATTAAAATATATTTTAAAAACTAATTTTAATTATCTAAAAAACATAAAATTCAAATAATTGAAAATATTCCATAAAACACTTTGAATTTCTTACCGTTGGTGATTTTTTTTTGTCAACTTTACTATAATTGGATCGACAAGACCCGATCCATAGCCAAAGTCTAAACTCTAAAACTTCTTTTTTCTTACTCCTTGCACCTGAGAAGACTCGAACCCGGGTGCCTGAGAATTTGTAAAGTGGTCACTACCACTGGGGCACTTGTCCTCGGCCTTACAATTAATAATTTGAAATTCTGAATAATAATGGAGGATAATTTTGAGATACTGGCTTTGAATGTAACACAGGAGAGATGCAGAAGAATGGTAGGTGGGGCCATATGCACTACTTTTTACCATTCAAACAATAAAAACAAACTAATAAATGCAGATAAAATTCTGCAGATGAGACAAAATGCAGAAAAAGCCAAGTCATGCACAGCCTTGGCTATGACACCCAGGACGCCCAATCTGCATTTTCTATTTTTTTTTATTTTTTTTAAATTCTGTTTATTATGCTTATATAAACAAAACAAATACTACTACTCACTCCACATTCTTCTTTCTCTTTCTCGAAGGTATAATTTTTTTTCTCTTTGCAATCTTGTTTTTTTTTCTTTTGCTTAATCAACAACTTATTAATATACAAAGTTATTAATTTTGAATAAATTGTAAACATGNAGATAACTACAAAATTATACCAAGGGTGAAAAAAAGTTAGTAATTTTTACAATAATATTTTTAAAATCATTTGTTACATTTTTGTT
>OVBA01004632.1:0-22804 GCA_900406435.1 Lepidium aucheri
AGCTCTTCATGAGCTATCTCATTTCTTAACTTCTATTTCTATCTTAATAAGTTCATTAAGCACAAATCTATCTTGTTTGAGATTCCCTACATGGTATCAGAGCTTCAAACGATTCTCTTGGACAATTTCCAGTTTTTGGTTTTCTTTTAAAAGGTTTGAGTAGTTGTTTATTGTCACACCAAAGACAACTACATCAACAAAAGAAAAAAAAACGAAGAAAGGTGTGTGGTTATATCAAACGTTTCAAGAAGAAAATTAGTTCTCCAAACTTCCTCATAATCATATATACGGTAATGCTCTGTACTTTCACTTAAATGAAAGGTTCAATGTTAGAGTTGGAATCGTGAAGCTAGGAATGGAATGAATGGTCGTTTGGGTTATATCTTCAAGGAAGTCTGGTCTTTGGTTTGATTAGGATGTACTTAACAGTGAAGTTTCTGTTGACTTTTATGGCAAATACAAGAATTCAAGGAATGCACACAAGGTGTTTGGTGAAATGCCAAAGAGAAAAACAGAATGATTAGAAGGCAGATTCTATTTGACTAATGGATAGGCTTGAAAGTTGGATGAATTGTAGCTGATTGTTGGCATCTCCTTGTTTGATTAAGTGTTGGGTACAAGAAAACCAAGAAGTTTGTGAGAAAGAATGGTCAAAAATACCTCTGAGGGACTACTATACGCTCTCCAAGAATCAAAGAATACCTCGGTGTGAGCAATGTTAGATCTCCAAGTATAGACCAAGAGTTTTTCAGTTGGTTCTGAAGTTCGCTTTACTAGCTCTAAGGAAAATAGGGATTTATGTCTACTTTATCTTCGAGTGATCATTTCAAGACTGAAGCTCCTATCAAGCCAACAATTTTCTGGTTCCATACTTAGCATATATGTTCCATCTACGCTAAGTTTGCGGGGGAGTATTGAAGCATATACAAATGCCCAATCAAAACCAATTCTATGACCCACTAGAAGTGTAAAGCCCATATACACTAGGGTTTCCTAACAAGTTTAGACTAAGTATAAGTATGTATTTTCTAAGAACAAAAACGTAACTTTGAGGATTGTCACTTTGTGCAACTGTCTCATTTTCCCATTTTGTGAATCTATCTACATCTATTTGATCTTGGTGTTTTTACATTTAAGCTTTCTCTTTTAGTTCCTTTGCTCAATAAAGCTCTTCATGAGCTATCTCATTTCTTAACTTCTATTTCTATCATAATAAGCTCATTAAGCACAAATCTATCTTGTTTTGAGATTTCCTACATGCGTCATTTTAAATAAATATATAAAAAAGCATAAAATTTGTGGATTTTTTATAAATCAAAAATAATATTAGATAGTTTTGATGTTTTAATATTAGATAGTTTTGATTTTTTAAAGTGGGAGCTTGAGAGGCTATCTCGTTCTTTTTTGTGAGGCAATACACCAGAGAAGAGGAAACAACATATGTTGTCTTGGAAGAAGGTATGTCCGCCGAAAGCTGAAGGTGGTTTAGGTATCAAAACTTTACCATTGATGAATTTGGCAATGATTACAAAGATGGGGTGGCATTTACGACATGATGATTCTAGTCTTTGGGTCCTTATTTTGCGCGGTAAATACAAGGTTGGCGGGGTTGATAACTTGCAGTGATTGATTGCTCATAGTTCCCCATCTACTACATGGCGTAGTATCTCTAATGGCTTGCAAAGAGTTGTAATCCCAGGCTTGCACCGGGTAATAAGTGATGGCTTATATGCAAAATTTTGGGATGGTCCGTGGTTGATGCCACGGATGGTGCGTCGAGAGGCAACCCCATATATGCAACCGCAGGGAGCGTGTTACGAGATTGTTTTAGAGAATGGTTGGGTGGTTTTGCCCTCAACATTGGGGTGTGCTCAGCCCCTTCAGCTGAGCTGTGGGGAGTCTTTTATGGGCTATACATATCATGGGATCGACGAGGGTCTAAGTTGATTCTAGAGGTAGACTCAGAGATTGTGGTAGGTTTCCTTCAGCTGGGGATTGAGGACACACATCCCCTCTCTTTCCTAGTACATTTGTGCCATGACTTTCTCTGTATAGATTGGATACTTCGGGTTACTCATGTGTATAGGGAGGCAAACCGTCTGGCAGATAGCTTGGCGAACTACTCTTTCGATCCTCCTTTAGTTTTCACTTGTTAAATTTAATTCCTAGCGAGCTTCGTTCTTTCTTGTAGATGACAAATCCGGATCATCAGGATCTCGGATGATATTTTTGCCATGATCTCTTTCTTTTTTAGTTGAATAAAAACTTTGGGGAGGGCTTTCTCCCCTTTTTCCGACCAAAAAATAGTGGTCAAAAGAAAGTAGAATGTTTCCTATTTTATCTATAATTGCAAAAGATATTATTGCATGACCATAACCCAGTTTTCATCATCTAGAGCCTCTGATACATTTTTTGGAAACGAAGCCTACAAACTATTTCATATAGATTTCCTCCTCAAGGTAACCATTTAGGAAAGCCGTTTTGTGTCCATTTTCCATATTTCATAATTATCACTACTAGAAAACCCATTCAGACGACGACTATGGCTCATGGGAGGCGTCTGATAACCGACTTGACCGTTGTCTATCCAGCAGTTGTTTGATTCAGACGACGAGTAAATCACCAAAACAACCATCGTATACCAATCACACAGACCAAAATGTGGTGTATGCAACAACCACAAATATCGACTTTCAACAATTATCCATGACTCCCCCTGACTGTCATAGTTTCTTCGACTCGTAGTTATGACATCGAAATCTGGAAATCATAGCTCTTGGTCCAAAAATTCCAATGAATGCCATCTGTTCTCTCAAAACATTTGAAGAATACAACGATGAGGATTGGAAAAACGACCATTATAATTATAAAGCAACTCAATTGCTTTATTGTGCTCTTAATCCGGAAGAACACAATATAATTTCTTCGTGTGGAAGTGCCAAAGAAATTTGGAAAATGCTAGAGGTAACTCACGAAGGAACAACATAAGCAAAGGAGACAACCCTGTTTTAGTACAAGTGTTTTTAAAGTACAAGTCTTGATCGATCAAATTTTGGCGCTATTGCTGGAGAAATTTTTTTGTTGTTTAAATCTAAGAACTTGTGTCTTTTCGGTTCCACTCACATAATGTCTGAATAAAGATCAATTTCATAATTTGCTAGAGAAATGAGATTAAAATCACATCTTAAAATAACGGTCATAGTGGTGACCCAACCTTGAAGACTGGAAACCCTAGAAACTTGGTTCAATGGGAAAAACTAAGTTATGAAAGTTCTATTGAAATCACTTTTTCATAAATTGATGCGATCAGGTTTTAACCCAAAGCTATCTATAGCAAGTGCACAACAATGAAGTAGTAGTACTTAGAGATCATATCTACGAAGAACCAAGTACTACACTTTCGATTATTAATTGTATTTTTCAAGCTATACTAATCAAATTCAAGAGAATAACAAGTAACTTAAACGATTTAAACTTAATTATAAAAGGCACTAGGCATAGGGTATTCATCGGGAAGTAGGAATCTAACTAGGGAAACTATTCAGTATATAATTTAAGCTCAATTCTCGACTTGAACAGAATAGTATAACAAGCCTACTCTCGTAGTACTCGAGACTCTACTCGACAATTTAAAGGTCCTAACTCTCGTTGGTTCCAAATTTCGAACAGGCATTAAACAAGTAGGTTCAACTATCCACAATCAACCTAAACATCAGCTATGCGGTTTAGGATTGATTACTCATCTAATCTAGTTCAGATTCCTACCAAGCTTTTGGAGAGCTAACAACCTACATTCATAGACTAGTTGATCAGGCTATTCTAACCATTAAGCATAAGAATTAGGTGGAGAATGCTCGTATTAGATTCGATTCTATTTGTCCCTAATCATTGATTCCTAAATCCCTAAAAACTCTAAACCTGATTGATTAACTACTCAGACATAATTGAGATTGAAACAAAAGACATGATGAAAATAAACTTAAATTGCATAAAATATAAAAAGGGAGTTTAAAGATTCTTGTCAATGTTGAATTCTCTCTCTCTCTAGCTTACTAAATAACTCTCAAAGTTCTCTGTGAATAATGAACGATGTGTAAAAGAAACAGAAAATAGAAGTATTTATATGTCATGAGATCTAGGTGCAAAAAAGAAAAATTGGGTATTTGATCGATCGATCGTGGACTTGTGTGATCGATCTCCAACATGTGAGGTCGAGCGTTATTCTGGTAAGAAGGATTGATCGATCGCTCAGGATGTTGATCGATCGATCATAGGCCTTTTTCGTGAAACTTCAAGTAATGCTCCAAAACCATCCAAACGAGACTCCAATGCCAATAATTCAAGTTCCTACGTTTTCTACCTGAAAGTGACACAAAACACAAACAAAACCTCTAAAAGTAGGGCTCAAAACCTGTAAAATAGAGGTATATCAATTCCTCCAGATTTAGCTTCTTGCTTGTCCTCAAGCAAAGAAAGAAAAGACTAACGAGAAGATTCCCTTAAGAAACTCATTTGTCATCAGACATTGAACAATACACTCCATATGAACCAATCAATACTTACCTGTTGGTATTGAGACCACCTTGTACTTCTCCCAGACTTAGATTCTTGCCAATTAGACTCCACAATCAACCTCAAATTACCCAAATGCACCATACCGACTTCCTAATCATCTAAGGGTTGTCTCATCAAGGGAGAATCGATCAATGAACACATGGACTCATCATCAACCTTTACTTGAACACAAAACTATCTTCCTATGATTCCTTTCCTCTCATTTCATTCATTTGCAGCCTATTTTTCCCTACTTACCTTATGTATCATTTTATTTTTTTTATAGACTGCTTAGCCAACCTTTCCCTACTCACCTATGGTATCATTTTATTTTTTTATTGGCTGTCCAACCAGATATCTCCCTACTTACCTAGGGTATCATTTTATTTTTTCAACTCGTTGGTTCTTTTAGTAACTCAAAAAATGAAAGAAAAAGTGGCTTCATTGGAACAAAATTTTTGATCATTGGCCAAGTTTTGTATTGCTTCAACTTTGTTTAATAGTCACTTCAGAATCTTAAAACATTCGAATATCTAAGAGAGAGGAACCATACTCACACAGATAAGTCTTTCAGGATTGAAGAGAGGAATCTGATCCATGCATACCAAGCCCATTGACAAAAAAATTAAGTCAAGTTAAAGTTGAAATCGGCATAGGTTCTTCGAATACCTGAAAATCAATATGTGTCATTGAGATGATGCTTTGTCTCTAGGTTTTCCAATAGTCAATTGATTCCAACCAATTGCATATCAACGATCCTAAAAACATAAGAGTGCAACAATCCTCAAAAATCATGATTCCTTAGACAAAAAGTTTCAAAAGCTCAAGAGTATAACATAGATAGAGTTAAATTCTGAACATAACAACTAAAAAGAAACAAAACAAAGCAAAAGGTGTTAGTCACAACAAGTGTATTTCCCCCAAACTTACACTACACACCGTCCCCGGGTGTGTAAACAAGCTAGAAGAGATCACGACTTACGCATAAAAAAGAAACAAAAAAAACCAAAAATAAAGAAAGAAAAAGGAAAAGAAAAACCAATTACTCAGGTCTCTGGCTCTCTTGGTCTCCAGGTGCTCGCCTACGTTGATTTGGAAGATGCTGCTATAGTGGTTGATCCTCTGTATCCTTGGAATCAGCCTCAGAGATGTCCAGCAACATCTGATCTACGGGCATCAGCCTCAATATTGGCTGAACGTCTAAACTTACGAGAAGGTCGCTTGCCCTCGCGAGTTCTCCCCATGATATGCACACAACGATAAAAAAAAACCAAGAAAAATCAATATCCTCAAAAATCGTTGCTAAATCGAAAATATATAATTCAAATGAGAATTATATGAAATCAATTGCTAAATCATAAATAGAACATCTAAATCATCCAGCAATGCTTCAACTAATAACACAAATTCCCAATTCTATATTGAAATCCGAAATTCATTAAAATTCTCCAACAACCAAACAATCAATTTCTAGGCAAGAATCTGACAATATAATTGATAAGACTGATCGTAATCATCATAGAATCATGACTACATATTGATTTAACACAATTGAGCAACAATAAATAAAAATCTAGAATTCCCAAAAAATCTAACATATTTTACCACTTTTAAATTGATAATTTAGAAGCCATACCTTTACCAATCGAGTTTGATGAGTAGATAATCGAAAAGAGGATGAAATTTTGAATCAGGTTAGGCTTTTGAATCGAAGAAAATGGTTAAGAATTGAGTAGTTAGAGGAGATTTTAAGTTTTTCTCCTAAAAATCGCCTAAAACCTGCGAAAGAATAAATTTGAATGAAACCTGTGTTTTACATTATAAAGACTAACCTGGCCCGCTGATTTATTGATCAAGGTGTTGATCGATCGATCAGGACTGTGAAGGTCAATCAACAGATCAAGCGTACGCCCTAGATCCCCGATGATCGACCGATCGCCTATCTGCAGGTCAATCATTAGATCAAGCGTTCCTATCCTTTGCATGTTTGATTGATCGATCCTTCTACTGAGATCGATCACAAGATCGAGTGCATTACATTTTTCTTCGATGATTGATCAGTCACATATGTGTAGATCCATCACTAGATCGAGCGCAAACCTTTGAAGCACCACTGATCGATTGATCACTGAGTGGATCGATCGATCAAAGCCCCTATGTTTGTTTTTCTCAACTAAAACAAACTCAAAACAAAACCAAAAATTAAACTAAAACAGAAAAACTATGAAAATAAAAACTACCTTTTAGTGAGTTGCCTCCCACTCACTCAGCGCTTGTTTAAAGTTAATAGCTTGACTTAAGTGCCACCTAATTGACTTAATCATCCTTGGGAGGAATGATCACTCCCTTGGTTTTCATCTCATCCTTGATGAACTCATTGTGTTGTTCATCCTTCATGTGAAATTTAACACCTGTTGTGTCCAGCAACACTACAGTTCCATCAGGTTTCAAGAAGGCTTGATTGATCGCTCAGGGTGTTGATCGATCGATCATAGAACTTTCCGTGAAACTTCAAGTAATGTTCCAAAACCATCCAAACAAAACTCCAATGCCAATAATCCAAGTTCCTAAGTTTTCCACCTGAAAGTGACACAAAACACAGACAACAACTCTAAAAGTAGGTATTTTAATGAGCTCAAAACCTATAAAATAGAGGTATATCATAAATCCAATATTATAGAGCAGTATAAGTGCTAAATCTTGTAAAACATCTAGAATGGTGCAATTAACGAGTTTTATGTAGTTTTTCGATCTTATTATTGTGAATTACATTATTATACCTGATTTTATGTTGAATTTTTGTTGTACTCATGAATCCTGCTCGAATAAAATGCAAGTTCAGTCGTTTAGCTGAAAAAATACTAGTCGTTGGTGCTTATGGGGGTTGCTGATGAACTTGATGAGTTCATCCCAAATCGATTGATCGTGTCCTTGCTGTATTTCTCCTGATTGATAAAAATACTTGTAGGCAATTGTTTGACATGCAATCCTAAGAAATAACTAAGTTCTCCACTACAAGAAAAGGAAGCCTATTCCGATGGCTTATCCGACAGCACAAATCTCGTCGGATATATAGTCGACGACGATCGACAGAAATCGATCATATTTTGAAGACTCGTCTGTTTCCTTTGGTTAATATAGTCGTTCATTTCGATCGGTTACAACACCGACAACAACCAACGACAACCAAAAAAAGCCGATGGAAATCTACAGAGATACACGTCCATTGGTTGCTGTCGGTTTAAAAACCTACAGAAATCGACGTCTCTGATATTAAATATGTTAGAATTTATTTTAAAAATAAAATATGTTTTCTGTCGCTTACGGTGGGTTACAAAACCGACGGCAACCCATGGTTTAACACATTTGTTGGTTGCAGGTGGTTAACAGACCTACGGAAACCGACATCAAAGATACAAAATATGTTTTAAATTTTTTAAAGTATAAATTATGCCGTCCGTCGGTTGCGGTCAGTTTGTAAACCAACAAGATCCGACGGAGTGACATATCCGTCGATTTTGGTGGGTTCATTTATTCGATAGAAGCCGACGAGAGCGTTAGTTAGAAACATTTTTATTACCCCATTACTGTTTGTAACTGATTTCCCTAGACTGTCGTGGGTTTCTATTGGTTCTCAGACATATATATCACAAAATTGAGTTCATTATTCTGCAACACAATCACAATTTCCTAAAAAAATTATGTCAAACTCGGACTTTCGGGCATGGATGGATGGACCGCATTTTGATGAAACAACGGGAGAATTAATGGAAGAGTATGCTGAAGGGTTGAAATTTTTTTATGGATTTTGTGGCATATCAAACTTTACCGCTAGAAACTAGTAACATGTACTGTCTGTGTATGAAATGCCAGAATATGAAGTATATCACTGTTAAGAGTGTTTGCAGTCATATATATCGTAGAGGTATTTGTCCAAGTTACAAAATATGGTATTTTCATGGGGAAAATGACTTGAATGTTAACTATGGGAGTTCAAGTGGAGTTGGTAATGTAGATGTAAGCGACGAATTAGGCAACTAGATCGATGAAGAAATAGATGTTAATCTAGGAAGCAATAATATCGGTGGTGTCGGTGGTGAGACCGGAGTCCCAGCAGGACATAATGACGGTACATTCGGAATGGTTAATGAAGCATTTAGGGAGGATGTTCCAGTATTCACGGAGGCTAGGAATAGGGGTGAGAAACCAAATGCCAAAGCTAGGAAATTTTTTATTATGTTAGATGCAGCGAAGAAGCCATTATATTTTAGTTGCAGTGATGATTTTTTATCATTGTTGACAGCTGCTGAACTTATGAATATGAAAACTGATTGTAATTTATAGGATAGCACGATGGACAGGTTGACTAATTATACGAAGAAAATTCTGCCACATGGTAACTCTCATGCGACAACGTATAACAACATCTAGAAATTGGTAAGCGGCCTTGGATTACCATATCATATGATAGATGTTTGCGAAGACAATTGTATGATCTTTTGGGAAAAAGATAAGAACAAGATCTGTTGTCGTTTCTACAAGAAGCCTCGATTCTAGGAAACACATGGAAGGGATCGGGTTCCATTCAAGAGGATGTGGTATTTGCCATTAGGTGATAGGCTTAAGAGGTTATATCAGTCAGATCTCACAGCGGCAGCAATGAGATGGCATGCCGAACACAATTCAGGTGGTCAAATTGTACACCCGTGAAACGCAGTGGCATGGAGACATTTCCAATTTGTTTATCCAGATTTTGCCGCCGAATCTAGGAATATATATCTAGGTCTTTCTACTGATAGTTTTAAGCCATATGGGAAACACGGGAGACTTTATTCTGTTTGACCGGTCATTGTAACACCCTATAATCTACCACCAACATTGTGTATGAAGTTGGAGTTCTTTTTTTATCTATTCTAATACCAGGCCCTGATCATCCTCGTAGGTCATTGGATGTATTTTTACAATCGCTTATTTACAAATTGAATGAGCTATGGGAGAATGGCACCAAAGCTTATAATGTATCTAAATCGCAAAATTTCCAGTTGAAAGCGGTGTTGATGTGGGCAATTAGTGATTTTCCAGCCTATGGGATGCTACCTGGTTGGTCCACGCATAGGAGATTAGTGTGTCCTATATGTCAAGATAACACTGAAGCGTTCCAGCTTAAGCACAGAAGGAAGACAACATAGTTTGATTGTTATAGACGTTTTCTTCCTTTGGATCTTCCATACCGGCATATTAGATCATTATTCACTAAAAACAAAAAAGTGTTGTATGGTCCACCAAAAGAACCAAATGGCTTAGAAATTTTAATGCAGTTCAGAGATTTTGATGTTGAGTCAACAACGAGATGTGGAGGAAATGGACATTACCCAATCGGTGGTGTTGGAGAGTATAATAACTGCATAAGAAGAGTATATTATGAGAATTTCCTTATTGGAAGGATCACCTCCTTCATCATTGTTTAGACGTCATGCACATTGCAAAAGAACATTTTTGATAATTCTATCAACACTATTATGAACGTTAAGGGGAAATGAAAAGATAATCTCAAATAGGAGTTGGATTTACTAGATATATGCAATAGGAAGCCACTACATATACGCGGGAACAACACAATTGGGCCTGTGCCAATATTCAGATTGAGTAATGAAAAAAGGTTTGTATTTATATTCCTTATAAATTTGGTATTGTTTGGATGTATAGTAGAACTATCTAAAATATTGTTCTTGTAGGTTGCTTTTTTTAATTGGATTAAAGAGGATGTAAAATTTCCGGATGGATATGCTTCAAACTTACGGAATTACGTTGATAGTAATGAAGAAAAATTTTGTAACATGAAAAGTCATGACTTTCATGTTGTAATGCAATGACTTTTTCCCTTCGTGTTTGCCTACTTACTACCTAATAATGTTCATGAAGCGCTTGCAGGTATAATCATAATTTCCAAATTGATAGCATAACTTCTATATTTATATATGAATGTGACATGCATTTTCTTGGAATTCAGGGCTTGGAGCATTTTTTCGTGATCTATGTTCACAGAGTCTTATGATTGACGGAATTCGAAATTTGAATGATAAGATTCCAATCATCTTATGCAATTTGGAAAAAAATTCCCTCCTTCTTTTTTTGACGTAATGGAACACCTACCTATTCATCTCCCACGTGAAGCGGGTAATCACTAATATTGAGGCAGATCATACTACTTTGCTTTTCATTTTCTGTGCAATGGAATAGATAAATGCAAACTAAACATTTGCTTTGTTAACCAGAGCTAGGTGGTCAAAGTTCAATACCGTTGGATGTATCCATTTGAACGATATATGTTCAAGTTGAAGAAAAAAGTTAAAAACTTGAGCCGGATAGAGGGTTCGATTTTTGCCCAATGTATGAAGAAACATCCAATTTTTCTTCTTTATACTTTCCAGCACATGTTCACACAAATTCACGGTGACCACCAAGAAATGATGATGGTGGAGAGAAGCCTATTTATCCAGCATATGTGCCAGATATATTTACACAAATTGACCGCCTTAGTGGAAAGCCAATAAGACAAACCCTTGCTCCAGAAGAACTTAAACATTTGCATATCTATATTGCAACCAATTGTCCAGATTTAGGGGAATTTGAGAGGTTAATAGTACCTACTCAAGTGAGCTATTATTTTAGTAGTTACTAATTGTTATTATTAATATAATTTTTACAGAATTTACATGGCGCAAGTTCGCACCGCATACCCAAATTACACCGAAGAACAAATTCAAATGATAAAAGAGGACGAGTTCGCAGACTAGTTAAAATATTATGTACGTTATATCTAATTTAGTTGACTTTTAGAAACCATTGCTTCTATTTGCATAATATATATAACATCCTAAATTTAATATCGCAGGTCACACAAGCCACAGCTATAGGACAATCTTTTCCCACTTGGTTAGAGGATTTCATAAATAGTCCACTACTTATCGCCAAATCATTTCCTATGTACTTCAATCGTTGTTATGGATTCAAGGTTTTGAGGCCAGGAAGGAGAAGACCAACAAGTGACAACGGAATATCTTCCACCGCGAGTGATATGGTATACTATGATGTTTTGAAAGAAATATTGGAGGTACATTACCCAGGATTGCTTGACTTAAAGTGCATTGTCTTCTATTACGATTGGTACAATCCTTTTCTAGGAATCGGTGTACATGTTGATGAATTTGGAGTAACATCTATAAATTCAAGAAGGGGGTTACCCAAGTACGATCCGTTCGTCCTTGCGTCACCAACCTACGGGAATTGAAGAGTTTGCTAGGCCATCGGTTCCCATCGGCTCACAAATCTACAGGAACCGACGGGTTTGCCAAGTCGTGGGTTTCCGTAGGTTTGTAAGCCGATGGCTTTGCAAACCCGTTGGTTCCCATAGGTTTCTAAACAGATGAAAAGTGACGGACTTAGCTGCAACCTACTTCGCGTGTGTCAGTGATCCAATTAACCGATGGAAACCAATGGTGTAACGCGTTTTAAGTGAACCTACGCAAACCGATGGAAACTACACTTCTATAAATTGTCTGTGTGTTATTGTTTGGTTGTCAATTAAAAAAATACCAGAATGTCTTTCCTGCCTTACAGTATAGTTCATGATATTGTTTGTCTTGTGGACAAAGAAGGATTTCGAGAGTTAAAAAGTTTTATTAGTGCTGGCCCTACTTTCAAGAAATTAGTTTATTCAGAAGAAGTGCTACGCGATGTAGACGTTATGGAATACATCTTTAACACGCATCTAGGTGAACCCTACTCACCGTTCCGTCTATTTCTTGAACGATGCAAAAATGGTTGTAACCATATTGCAGAATATGTGTTAGGGTTACGAATCCTAACAACTACTGGTCCATCCGAAGAAGGTATTAGTCTCTTACTCAATGCAACACCACATCTACTCTATACACGTTTTGCAGCTGCTACATTTCTCTGCTTGTGTGGTAACAAAGATGTGGAACTACCGGTGTTCCAGTCATTTCTTCAAATGGTACCGAATATTCATAAAGCAACCCACATAGCATATCGAGTTTGTGACCAGATACAAGATATGGCGACACCTGGTAGTCATTTATTTAGAGGAAGGCTGAATTTTAACGAGGAATCCATACCGGCCTGTGAATTTAATCACAGAGGCAATCGTACTGTTTGCCACCACTGATTCGGCCTATCTGTCTTTTGGATAATGGATATGATTTAGTTTATAAATGTTTAAAATGTTTTCTAAGTTTAGTTATTATGTTTAAATGTCTCTAATTATGTTTTGAATGTTTTTAATGTATTTCGTATTGTTATATAATCTAATTTAAATCTTTATTTTTTAACTATATTATACGGTCAATGAATCGCAAATAACATCAAATTATATAAACGATATTTTATAAAATAGACACATATTTATAAAAATGTATACCAAATATCAAGTAAATACATAGATTAGTTATGTAAATATTTATTTATACTAAAAATATACAGCCACAAATTATAGTTGTATTGATATTTAAAAATATATAATTCATCGTACAGTATAATTGTGCAGATATGTATAAAATATTTAATAAATGTTGTAGTTATAATATGAAACAAAACCTAAAAAAAATTGAGTTCCATCGGTTTTCGTTTGGTTAAAACCGATGGAAACCAGCGGCAATTTTAGGGTTTCCGCTCAACATAACCGACCGAAACCGACATGTGTTTTATTAACTACCTACAGGAACCGACTGACCTCGACGGGTCTGTTCTTTATCTTCCCCGCAACACTCCTCTTCTCCTCCGTTTCTCCGCCGCACAAAGGAAGAAAATCACTGCAAAATCCACCAGACTCACTCATTTCTACTCGCCCTTGATCATAATGTGAGTATACTACCCTTTCGCTTGAGTTTTGTACATTAGATTGTTAGATTGTGGATTAGGAATTAATATTTCAAAAATTCGAAGTTATAGTCAATTTTAGGTTGATAAAAATGGATTAGGTTTTAGATTATAGTTTATAGTTGTAATGGTATCGATTCCTAGGACAAATCGATGGTTGTTTTGTGTTAATCTTGATTTTTGTACGATCCGGACGATCGTACGATCCTCCACCAACGAATCTGACGCTGGATCAGATTATGAGTGCTCCATGGCGTGCCCATCTTAAGTTTCTCGATCCTACGATTGTAACTCCTTGATCAACATGGTCAGTGTCACTAAATTTTACAATTTTTTTAATTCCTATTTTATATATTCTTTAACATTAATTTTTTTTAAGGTTTCAGATCGAGGGTGAGATTGTTACGTTGGTCAAACATATGATACACCAGCAGCTAGATTTTGCGTATCCAACATACAGCAAATTCCCTTTATGGCTGAAGGAGCAATAGTTCAAAAATTTTGCGGTAAGTTTAAATTTTAGTATTTTACATTAATTTTAATTTTAAATTCACTTTTTACAAATTTTAATGAAATTCCCAGCAACATTTCAACTGGGACGTCCAACACATGCCTCGTGTTCGGAAGAAGTTTGAGGAGCAATGCAGTATCTCCTACAGCAACCACGTGTACGCCTGGAAGACTGCATGGGAGAGAGATCTGACGACAAAACAGTTCGGTTGCCCAGCTTCTCGGTTCCCGGAGTTTGTAGAGTACTGGACATCGTTGGCGACAATGAAGATCTCCAAACGCAACAAGAAGAACAGACGCGGTGGAAAAGACATGACAGTCACGCCTCCTGGTACTCACACCGCCGGATGCCACACATTTGAGCGTGTGGAACGAGATATGGTAAAGTTAATACTTATTTCTATTTTAAGTTACTTTCTCATCTAAATTTAATGTTTACTTTGCTTTTTGTAGACTATGAAGAATGGATGCGCGTACTGGATTGGCTAAGCCTTATGAAGGGTTGTCACACTGGAAAAAAATCTGGCAAGATCGAAAACCCCAAAGTCCAGGAGGTGGTGGAGAGGGTCGAGCATATGAAGGAAGAGCTCCAATCACAGATGAGTCAGGATGGAGTCGGGCCATCAACTCCCCTCTCTCGGGATCAAATCAACCAAACTAAATTGTCGTTGAGGTATTAATTTAATTCAATTACAAAATTTATAACATTTAAAATATTTGATTTCAAGTAATTTTGTATTTAAATATTTTGTAGGAAACTCCATGCAACAAAGGACGCTGACTCGGACTCGGTAAGCTGGTGACAGCAGATTGGATGCTTGCGAGTGTTGATCTCACACAGGGATTTAGTCTGAGTCAGCGCGAGCGACAAGAGCTGGTCAACCTTAGGGAGAACCAAAACAATATGTCTAGGGAACTCCAAGTGACAAAGGAAAGGACGGCGAGGGCTGAAACACAGATAGCCCATCGTATATGGCTTTTCAACACTCCTGGGAGTTTGCCTAACAACAGCGAGACCCAAAATCCGGTGGGCTTTTAGAATTAAACAAAATATGTTTTCTGTATAATTTTAAATATTCCCCAACTTTATTTTAATATGATTTTTGAAAACAATTTTAATTTACATATTTATTATATTTTAAATCCAAAATAATTTAAATATAAAATAAAAACCATATTAATATAAATATGAAATTTACAAAATAAAAACTAAATAAAACCTACAAAAAACGACCTAAACTGATGGAAGCCCACGGAAATTAACCGATACAACCCGACGGAGCTGAACAAACGAGAACCGACAACAAGGAATTGATGGACCCCGACGGGCAAAACCTGATGGATGCTGATGGGATTGAACCGACGGCAACCAACAGAACTGAACCTACAACAACTAACAGGAGGAAACCGATGCCGATCGACGCGAAAACCCGGCTTTGACCGACAACCTCCAACGGCAAAGACCGACGTCAGCACCGACCGCGAACGATGGTAGGGACTGACCAAACCCAACGGGAGCAACTGACAACCACCCACAGTCAAATCCTTATTATAACATAAAATTGTGTCTGCTTTTAGTAGACTTACCACATGTCATTTGGCTAAAGGCCATTTACAAATATATATATATATATGTATATATATATATTATATTTTGTACATTAATATATTAAAAATATATTATTATAATTGTTTATTTTAGTATTATTATTATTTATTTTGTTGCATAAACAATAATTATTTTGTTATTATATGAAATAATTGAAAAACTGTTGTATTTTCTTATTCATAAGTCAAGTATTTGTACTCTTTTCATTGCCTATTGTAAAGTAAATCTTAAACCCAATTATTTACATACGAATATTTACATATCCTAATACTCCCCTTCAATTTGGTAATACAAAGTCTCGTATACCTAATTTGGACAATAAATCTGTAATTGTCGGTCCTGGTAAAGTCTTTGTGAACAGGTCTGCGACGTTGTTTTTTGTGGTGATATGTGGTGTTCGTATGAGGCCAGACATGACAGCATCTCTTACTTGATGACAATCAGACTCGATGTGTTTTGTGCACTCATGAAAAATCGGGTTTGCAGCAATGTGAATTGCAGCTTGACTATCACAATGTAGTGTAATTGGATGAGGATGAGTAAAACCAAGAGTGTAAAGGAGCTCTCGAAGCCATTTTATTTCTCGTAATGTATATGCCATCGCTCGGTATTCGGCTTTAGCCGATGATGCTGAAATTGTGTCTTGTTTCTTCGTCTTCCATGAGATTGGTGAATCACCTAGATAAATAACATATGCTGATAATGACAGTCCTATACGTGAGAAAGCAGCCCAGTGCGAGTCACAATAAGCTATGATTGTGAGATCATTATCCAAGCATAATAAGATTCCACGTTGTGGTGTACCCTTGAGATAACGGACAACTCGAAGCACAACATTCCAATGTTCGATGAGAGGAGCTTGCATGAACTGCGAGAGAATGTGTACAATGTAGCTCAAATCTGATCTTATCAAAGAGATATAGATAAACCTTCCAACTAGGCATCTATATTGTTCGTGATCTTCAAACAAAGGGCCAGTTATGGATCCGAGTTTATGATCAGCTCTACTGGAGTTGAAATAGGTCGAGAGACAAGCAAACCTGCTTCGGGTACAATCTCTAGCACATACTTTCGTTGCGACAAACATATTCCATATGGCCCTCTTGTTACTTATATGCCCAAGAAATACTTTAGTTTGCCCAAATCTTTCATGTGAAAGCACTTATTCAAAGTGTCCTTAAACTCTTGTATGTGCACAAGTTATTTCCAGCCACAACGAAATCATCAACATAAACAAGTACAGTTGTACCTTCCGTTAACGAGAAGAGAGAGTACTCTTGGTAGCTTTGTTTGAAACCAAGTGATTTGAGAGCAGTGGAAAGTTTTTGAAACCAGCATCGTGGCGCTTGTTTGAGGCCATAGATGGATTTTTTTAAGAGGCACACACTATTCGGGTTGGACGATTTGAATCCAAGAGAGAGTTTCATGTAAACTTTTTCATCAAGATCTCCATGTAGAAAGGCATTATGTACATCCATTTGATGTACTTCCCAATCCTTGGCTGCCGCTACACTTAGAAGATAACGTACGATTGTCGATTTTGCAACAGGTGCAAATGTTTTGTCATAGTCTTCACCTTTTGTTTGACGATTACCAAGAGCTTCTAGCCTAGCTTTATACATTTCGAGTATTCAATCAGAATTGAACTTCAATTTGTATACCCATTTACTCCCAATAGCCGTTTTTCCTGGAGGTAAGTCAAAGATATCACAAGTGTCATTGCTCTCAAGAGCTTCAATTTCATTTTTCATCGCATGACACCATTCTGTTATTAAGACCGCGTCTTTGTAATGTTTTGGTTCGTTACTGTCAAGAACAGCTGCCATATATGCAATATGTTTTTCTGAAAAACTATAGGTAGGTAAACAATCAGATATTGAATAGAGAACCTTACTTGAGACCGTAGAGGACTGATTGGAATTGACGAGTGAGGTGAGAGAAGCTGAGGAGTGTACATGTTTGGTGACAAAATCTTTAAATAAAATAGAACGTTTGCTTGCTCTTTGACCTCTACCCAATTCAGGTGCTTGTGTTTCACGTTGTGCATCGACTTGATCTATTACTGGAGTTATGGACGATGAACCCACAAGTTCAGGAGTATGAGGATTATCGGAGACATGTGGGTTTGAGATGGTTGTAATGTCATATGAAACATGTTCTGGAATTATAGGATCCAAAACCTGAGTTTGTGGCTGCCTCAAAGCCATCAAAGTAGGTCCAAGTACGGGTAACCAATCATCATCCATGATGTCATTGAGTGATGTGGAAGATGGCATTTCATGAACTGATGATTTTGCGAATGAAAATTGATCTTCATAGAAAATAACATCATGACTGACAAAAAAATTGTCCTCCTCATTGTCATATAGTCGCCATCCTTTCTTACCCGGTGGATACCTAACAAAAACGCATTTACGGCTTCGTGATGCAAATCTATCCTTTGTAGGGGAACAATGATGAGCATAGCAAAGACAACCAAGAATCCTCAACGCAGCATAGTTTGGTTTCTTACCGAAAAGAACCTCATAAGGTTTTTTCCCACCAAGTACACTAGACGGTGTTCAGTTGATAAGATGTGTAGCTGTCAAAATACTTTCTCCCCAAAATTGGATTGGCAAATGACTATCAAATAAACAAGCACGAGCGATGTTAAGTATATGTCTATCTTTGCGTTTGACGCGTCCGTTTTGTTGAGGTGTGTTGACACACGATGTTTGATGAAATTCTGGATTGTTGAAAGTAAGATGTTAGACACATAAGCTCTATTCCATTGTCTCTGCGGAACATCTTTATCGGTTTATTGAATTGTCTTTCCGCCATTGAACAAAAATTCTTTATCAACTATGACACTTCTGATTTTTTGTACATCAAGTACGTCCAAACACAACATGAAAAATTGTCGACTAATGTCAGAAAATAGACAGATCAGAAAGTCGTTGGTGTCTGATAAGGTCCCCACACATCACAATGAACAAGTTCAAAACAAAATGTAGTTTTATTAAGACTTTTCGGAAAAACTTGGCGTGTTTGTTTAGTACGCAAACAGATTTCACAATATTTAATCAACTCATCGGTACTAGAAGAGTGATCGACACCAGAAAAAGAAGACAAAGCAAATAAAGAAGGGTGCCCAAACGACTAAGACATAAGGTAGCTTCAGAACTTTCCTTAGTAGCCTTGCAAACACGAGCAACATGTATTCCGATAAAATAGTACACTCCATCACGTTCCTCACTCGCCCCAATCAAAGTCCTCATGAAACAGTCCTGTAAGAAATAAAGAGCATCAGTAAAGATTGCAATACATCCATTTTGCTTTAGCAACTTAGCGATAGAAATAAGACTGCAGTCAAAGTCTGGAACAAAGAGAACATCCGGTAATTCATAAGTATCACTCAACACCAACGTTCCATGATGTGTTGCACGTGAACTTGTTCCATTAGGAAATGTGATAGGCAATGGGATAATGTCCACTGTGTCTCAAAGAATAGCCTAATCGCCTGTCATATGATGTAGAGGCTCCTGTATGAAGAATAACATCAGTAAATTTTATTTTAGCCGACAGTTTTTTGGATTGAGTGTCTGGACATTGAGCTTTAAGCAATGCAATCAAGTGAGTAATATGATTAATGTTTTCGGAAGTGGGGTTTGTGTTATGGGCTGCATTGACTTGACCATGTCCACGTTGATCTTCTCCAGTGATCGTTGAACGGATTTGGTTGAATTTGGGCAGATCAAGGCCGAACAAGAATTGGTGCACTTTGTCTTCTTCTCCCTCTTTGGCTATACCTGCAGCCACTGCACATACACACACTATTTTGGTCTGATAATTCTGCAATTCTTCCCATAGTTTTGAAAGCTTTCCAAAATATTCTAGGACAGATTTTCCTTCTTGTCTGCACATTGTTATCTCATCTTTGATTGACTGTTTTCGAATACCATGCCCCACTAAAAATGAGACTCAAGGCTCTTCCACAAGAGCGAAACATCATCAACAAAAGAAACGATTGTTCGAATCCTAGGCTCAATTGACGTACATATCCATCCAATTATCATTGAATTTACTGTTGTCCACTTTGAGAGATCAGGCACTGTGGTGGGTTTAGCGATTGTGCTATCAATGAATCCAAGCTTCTGCTTGGCTTGCAACGAGTTACGAAATTCTGTTTCTCGTTCCACATAGTTGTCTTTCTTCAATATCACAGAAGAGATCAAAGCTCCAGGGTTGTCAAAGGCATTAAGAACGTATGGAAAAGGAGCAGTTACAGTTGTATAATCAATTGTCCATATTGTCGAAGGTGAAAAGAGGTAAGCAGCAGGGGCAATATGTGGCGGCGGCTAGTTGAAGTAGGTTTAGGTCAGAAGATGTTGTGGCTCTAATACCATGAAATAATTGAGAAAATGTTGTATTTTCTTATTCACAAGTTAAATATTTATACCTTTTTACATTGCCTATTGTAGAGTAAATCTTAAATCCAATTATTTACATACTAATATTTACACATCCTAATATTATAGCTTTATATTATTAGTTTATGATTTTATATAATATTTTATAGAATAATTAATTACTTATTTAATTATATAAAATACAATGGGTTTTTGAGCGACTACGAGTGTGGGTAAGATAATATCATACCATCGGGTTGGGATTAACCTTTTTAATTATGGAATCCACATATTAAACCAAGTTAAACTTTTCAAAATAAAAGTAGACAAAATTTGGAACCTCGGTTCAAATTTGTAACCTAAATAGCAAAGGTAATTTTAGACCATCCTCAGCAATTAGAACTCTAACATAAATAATGAGTTAAGAACTCTATAAATTTTAATTTTTTGGGATTTTAATGGTAGAATTCTACTTGAGATTCTTAAATATTTTTTTTTAAGAAAATGTAATTGTAAAATTTATAAAATAAATTTTATAAAAACATTATTATTTTGCATTCTTCAAATTTAAAACATACAAAATACAGAATATTAAATTATATAATGAACAAAGGAAGTAAATAACCATTGAAACTGAAACTGCAAGAAAACCATTAGAAAAGCCAAGTCAATCATTAACTAACATTGAAATTGAAACAACAAGAAAATCATTACAAAAGCAACTCATTCATTAGACTTAAACTGACACTACAATAAAGCCATTACAACAAAAAGCAAAGTGAACCAAACAACAAACAAAAAGTCATTACAAAACAACAAACAATAGACAGAATACACTAGAAAATAGATTACAATACAACAACAAACAAAGTACAAACATAAAACCATTCGCAAGTTCAACATATCAGTGATTAGTTTGTTCTTGAGAGCCATTTCCATATCAGAAAGTGGCTTTGTTTTTGCAAGGAGACTATCTATAACAAAGCAAGCAAGACACAGCAAGCTTTCATAAGTAAGATTAGGTTAAGACACAACAAGTTTTGTGTTTAAGCATTCAATGTCACAATGTATAACAGCTAATCAACAGCTTCAAGCATTAATCACAACTCAGCAAGTTGATTCACAAGTAAATTTAAACTAACTAAACCAAACTAACTAAACCAATCTCAGCAAGTTGATTCACAAGTAAATCCACAGGTAAATTCAAACTAACAAATCAGCAACTTGATTTCACCACTCTGCTTTGCAACCTACAGTCATATATTCATACATCACCTAGTAAATCTCATGAACACTACTCATAGAAACTAAAAGTACAGTAATGCATTCAGTTACTTATAGTTTTACATCTTTATCGTTCGAAATGGGTTCTCCTCTTTTAAAGTTTTCCAGCAAACTGAAAGGGTAATATTACAATCATCATCATCCCAAAACTACCAACCAAGTAAGTGTGAGACAATGAGTATTACATGAAGATAAAGAAGACAGTAAGAGGTCGCTTGGGCTTGTTTGAGGTAGAAGAGCTCTTCTTCTTCTCATCCTTGGCCTTTTGAAGTCTCTTTGGTTGATGCTCATCAGATGTTGATTTCTTCCTGGGAAATACATACAATATTAGGGAATTGAATACCACTAACAGAAATGATATATTCAAAACATAACATAAGGCTAAACTAGCTTATTTGTCTGCAGGTTTCTTCTTAGCCTCTGCATGTGTCTCAACTACTTGAGCTTCTGAAAAATACAATAGAACCCATAGAGAATATAAGACAATGAGAATATAATGCAATATAACGATGAGAAAAAGAAGGAACCCAAAGAGATGATTACTCAGATTCACTCTAATCTTGGCATCAAGACTGCAATTGTGCATACTAATAAGTGCTACAACCACATTCTTGCTACATCTTTCACTGAAATCGTTTAAATTTAACAAAAACTTGTAGAAACCTAAAACCTCATTTGCTAAAAACTACAGTAACCGCTAAAACAGGAAACCCTAAATCGAAAACTCAAGTAAAGTTCTAGAAATACGTGATTCAAAAATGGATTCAAAGATTAAGATGAAAAAAAGCACCAGCGAACGAAAGCACTGCCATCTTTGGCACGAAGCAACGTAGTAGAGTTGTTGGTAGTGGTTTCTGCTTTAACTCTTTTCTTCTGGTTTGATGTGTTTGTTGTCGCCGTAGATTCGAGAGGAAAATGAAAAAGTCGCATATCGATAATCGCCACCAAAGAGATAGAGAAAAACAGATTTAGCAAAAACAAAAAATAGGACTAATGTCTTAGATTTTGATTATTATTTTTTTTTCACGCGTAAAATCTTGGTCCAAAGAAAGATTGACATGTATGCATCCCTTATAAGTTCTTAAGTTTCTTAAACAAGAAACAGTTCTACACAAATTAACCAATTTTTGATTATTTTAAATCTCTAAAACCTTAAGAACTCATCTTAAAAATCTCCTTTGGAGATGATCTTATTAGTTTAATTTTGGACAAGTGCCTTAAAATGTCTGTACGATTAAGCCCCTGTATATTTCATTAAGATGCAAGTAAATAACCTAAAATGTTTCCTCGATTTTCGGCAATATCTAGATGCAAGTCGTGATTGTTTAACAAAAAAAAAACAAAAAAAAGTCGTGATTATTGTTTAACGTCTTGATTCATTCTACTTTATATCTTATACTAGATGAGGTCCCGTGCTATGTAGGGGTTAGATAATATTTGTTTGTTTTATATATTTATTTATGGTTTGATTTGTATATGTTAATTTATTAATTACTTAATTATATATATATGATATATTAAAACTAAATTTATAGTGATCACCAATATCTGTTGTACACGA
>OVBA01004633.1:0-22798 GCA_900406435.1 Lepidium aucheri
GTTTATCACTTGGTGTTTATGGAACCTTGAATTTTAGTTATGAATAAGAATGAAACCGAGTTTAATGAATTGCTTGGGCTTGACACATCATTATAACCGAAATTTGACTTAGTGAATAATGGAACATGAATTGGTTAAGTGTATGGTCTGCCCAAAGCCTTATTAGAATGCGTTGGAACACGGGTTTAATGAGTTGGGGTGTTACAATTTGGTATCAGAGCCAGGTTGATTCTAGGATAGTTGGGAAGTGTATGAATGGGTTAGATGAATGATATTCATCCTCCTCACGCCAAGGTCTCGCGGTAAGTGTGATATGTGTTTTGTGAACCGAGCTAAGTTCATAGAAGTTATTAACTTAGATAATATGGCAATTGTAGATGGTTAGTACTCAGAATGGAATGAGAGGTAATGTGGGGAATGGTGAGACTTCCCGTAATGCTACTGGTAGAACTGAACGTGTTGAGAGGACTAATGTGGAACGTCAACAAAGTGTTGACTGGAGCAAGAATAAGGTGCCTGCAACACCATCGACCCCAATTGCGAATGATGGGCTGGAGATCAGTATGGGTTGAACCATATCTTGGCTATGTTAGCCCAAGTCTTGGAAAGACTACCGGCTGTAGCACCGGCTGAAGCCGTACCCTCGCGACAGGGTGAGGTACCCGTGGAGAGTGTGCTACCGCATGCAGATGCAGAAACTACACGGAAGTGACCAAGGAGGCTACCCAAGCCTTGACCACTCCATCATATCTGAAAATGATGGATCATATGCAGAAACATGGCAGAAAGTTCTTTGCTGTAGGAGCTAAGCCGATTGAGACTGATGAGTGGAGGAGTAGGTTGGAGAGGAACTTTAACTCTATTTGTTGTTCGGAGGAGTATAGGTGTGATATAGCGGTTCATTACTTGGAAGGTGATGCCCACAACTGGTGGAAAGGAGTTTCACGCCGTATGGCAAACACAAACTGCACGTGGGAAACATTTTGTAAGGAGTATCAAGCAAAGTATTTTCCACCCGAGGTGTATGATAGGCTAGAAGAAGCCTTCTTGGATCTTAATCAGAGATCAATGACTGTGAGGAGTATGAGACTCAGTTTAACAACCTTAGGAGGTATGTGGGACGTGAGTTTAATGATGAGAAAGTTCAAGTGCGTTGATTCATGCGTGGGCTGCGGCTTGAACTTTGCAATGTGTGTCAAGTATGGAATTACAACTCAGTTACAGAGCTTATGGAAAAGGTTGTCCAATTGAAGAGTGGACTAGAGGAACGGGCAAGGGAGGAGTTGCCACCACCACCATCACCATCAAAGAGACCAGCTGTAACTCCTAGAGCGTACTCACTGGTTGTGGATCTAACCGCCTAGACCACCTCATGACCGATCGCTGGTAATTTTTGTTCATCATCGTAATGTCTTCTGTTTGTGAGCTTGATTGCTTGTGTAGTGTGAACAAGGATCCTTAGTGTCTAAATAAACGTGTAGGGACCGTAATTATGGGTGGTGTGGAAACCCATGTGTTGTTTGATTCTGGGGCGTCACATTATTTTGTGCACCTGAGAATGATTGGTGTTGGTGAATTTAAGAAAGAACCTGGGGTAAGTAGTGGGTTGTTAGTCCGAGCAGCTGGTGGACAACTAATGTATGTCTTAGGGGATGTTGGAAACGTCTCCGTACTCATTGAAGGAGTTAGCATGCTGACAGACCTAGTGATTTGTGAAGTGGACCTATATGGTGTGATCTTAGAAATGGATTGGCTTGGAAAGTATAAGGCACACATAGGTTGTTATCATGGTAGAGTTGAGTTTGAGAATGAAGGGAATTGGTTGGTGTATTAGGGAATCCAACCCACTTCAGGTAGCTTGATTGTCTCGGCTGTCCAAGCAAAACAGATGCTTGAGAAAGAATGTGAGGCGTACTTAGTTACAATCTCAACTGTTGAAGTTGGACCAGAAACATAACTCAAGGATATTCCAGTGGTGAATGAGTTCGAGGACGTGTTTGCAACAGTCACAGGATTACCACAAGAACATTCTGATCTGTTCACAATTGAACTAGAACCTGGAACGATGCCGATCTCCAGAGCACCATACCAGATGGCGCCGATGAAGATGGCTAAGTTGAAAGGACAGCTTAGTAAACTAATGGATAAGGGGTTTATAAGACCGAGTAGTTCATTATGGGGTGCACTGGTGCTGTTTGTGAAAAGGAATGATGGGACCTTCAGGTTGTGTATTGACTACCGTGGATTGAATAGAGTAACAGTAAAGAACAAGTACCCTCTCCCACGAGTGGATGAGTTTTTGGACCAACTTAGAGGTGTTACTTGGTTCTCAAAAACTGATTTGGCTTCAGGTTATCATCAGATCCCAATTGCAGAACACGACATCCAGAAAACCACATTCTGGACAAGGTATGGGCACTATGAGTTTGTGGTTATGCCATTTGGGCTGACCAATGCACCGACTGCCTTCATGAAACTAATGAACAATGTGTTTAGAGAATTCTTGGACAAGTTCTTGATCATCTTCATAGATGACATCTTTGTATTCTAAGTCCTCTGAGGAACATGAGGGCCACTTAGGAATAGTTTTGGTAAAACTACGGGAACACAAATTTTTTGGAAAGCTAAGTAAGTGTAGCTTTTGGCAAAGAGAAGTAGGATTCTTGGGTCATGTGGTCTCAGACAAAGGAGTTTCTGTGGATCCAAAAAAGATAAAGGCAATCTCGAGTTGGTCTAGACCCTTGAACGCAACGGAAGTAAGGAGTTTTCTTGGATTGGCTGGTTACTATAGACGGTTCGTGAAAGGCTTTGCAAGGATGACTCAGCCTATGACTCCACTTACAGGGAATGATGTCCCTTACATTTGGACCGAGGAATGTGAAGAGAGCTTCACAAAACTTAAGGATATGTTGACTAGTACTCCGGTTTTGGCATTGCCAGAACCAAACGAACCGTATGTGGTGTACACGGATGCATCACGAATGGGATTTGGTTGTGTGTTGATGCAACATGGGAATGTGATCGCTTATGCATCATGACAATTGAGGAAACCTGAAGTGAACTATCCCACTCATGACTTGTAATTGGATGTGGTTGTTTTTGCCTTAGAGATTTGGAGATCCTATCTTTATGGTGGGAAGGTCCAAGTATTCACGGACCATAAGAGTTTGAAGTACATCTTCACTCAACCAGATATGAACTTAAGGCAAATAAGATGGATAGAACTCATAGCTGATTATAACTTGGTCATACAATACCACCCGGGTAAAGCAAACTTAGTTGTGGATGCACTAAGTAGGAAACGTGTAGGCATGGACTCCGAGAGGGAGTTGGAATGATTAGTAGACATGGTTGGAACCTTAAGTTTATCGGCCTTAACAGTAGAAGACGAATCCTTAGGCTTGGGGGCTGCGGATCAAGCTGATTTGTTGACTAGAGTCCGGATGGCTCAAGAGAAAGATGAGAACTTAAAAAAGGCCGCAGGGAATGATAGAACTGAATACCAAACTTCTAGCAACGAGACTATCTTGGTTAATGGTCGTGTGTGTGTTCCTAATGATCAGGGATTAAAGGACAAAATCCTTAAGGATGCACATAGGTCTAAGTTAGCTATCCACCCAGGATCGACAAAGATGTACCGTGACTTAAAAAGGTACTATCATTGGACAGAAATGAAACATGATATGGCTAAGTGGGTATCCGAATGCCCAACTTGCCAATTGGTTAAGGCTGAACACCAAGTTCCTAGCAGATTATTGCAAAGTTTACCTATCCCAGAATGGAAATGGGATATGATAACAATGGACTTCATCACGGGTTTGCCTATATGTGATAAAAAGGATTCGATATGGGTAATAGTGGATAGGTTGACAAAGTCCGCAAACTTTCTTGCGGTCAATAGAACGGATAGGGCTGAAAGGTTGGCCGAGATCTANCAGATTATTGCAAAGTTTACCTATCCCAGAATGGAAATGGGATATGATAACAATGGACTTCATCACGGGTTTGCCTATATGTGATAAAAAGGATTCGATATGGGTAATAGTGGATAGGTTGACAAAGTCCGCAAACTTTCTTGCGGTCAATAGAACGGATAGGGCTGAAAGGTTGGCCGAGATCTATGTAAGAGAGATCGTTAGGTTGCATGGAGCACCTGCAAGTATTGTCTTGGACAGGGACACTAAGGTTTGTTTCAGCTTTTTGGAAAGCTCTTCAAACTAAGTTAGGGACAAAGGTCCACACAAGTACAACCTACCACCCGCAAACGGATAGACATTCCGAAAGGACAATCCAAACACTCGAAGACTTGTTGCGAGCAAGTGTGTTGGATTGTGGAGGTAAGTGGGAAGAACACTTATCTTTGGCTGAATTTGCTTATAATAATAGTTATCATGCTAGTATTGGAATGTCACCATATGAGGCATTGTATGAAAGGCCTTGCCGAACCCCATTATATTGGACACAAGTGGGGGAGCGTAGTATCTATGGGAGAGACTTCATTGAGGACACAACTGAAAAGATCTGAATGGTTAAGCTCAACATGAAACCAGCTCAAGATAGACAAAATAACTATGTGGACAAAAGAAGGAAATCACTTGAGTTCGAAGTAGGTGATTTGGTTTACCTCAAAACCGTATCGTATAAATGGAAAGAAAGGACTATGCGATCAGCCAAGTTGACACCAAGGTGCATGGGGCCTTATAAGGTTCTGGAAAGGGTTGGAAAAGTGGAATATTGGACTGAGTTGCCCATAAAATTAAAAATGTTTCATAATGTGTTCCATGTCTCAATGTTGAAGAAGTGGTTAGGAAGTGGAGAACAAGTTTTCGAGGGAACCCCAAGGAACTTAAGAGAGAACTTGCAAATTGAAAGGAATCCAGTCCGAATCCTAGATAGAAAGATCAAAGTGAATCGTAAGAAAAAAACCCGAATGGTGCAAATTGAATGTGATTGTGATGGGGAACTTGAGACTACTTGGGAACCGGAACTTAGAATGAGGGAAAGCTTCCCTAATTTGTTTAACACACAAGATGGTTGGACCATCCACAGCTTAGATTCAAGGACAAATCCTTTGTAGTGGGGGAGAATTATAACGCCCACGTTCGGCCGACCCAAGAACACACTAGGTGCGAAACGTGGATGCGGTACATACAGATGGATCGCACTTGGCCATTTGGTGCGTTCTGGCCAAGGAAAGGCATTGGAAGCCTAAAGGAATGATCAAAATCAGACAAAAACATGAAAAATAAGCTGATAGAATTTAGGACAAGAATCTAGGATTTTGATTGAACCTAATGGTTTGGACCGCACGGTCATTCGGACATGATTGGTTCGAGATCGAACATGAAACTAGGAGGTTCGGACATGTTGTGTCTAGTTTTGGATAAGGTTTAAGGTATCAGACAAGTCTGGTCCGTGTCCGGAGAAGGGTTCTCCTTCGGATTAGAGTTTGGTATGTGTCCGAATGGGTGGTCTAAGGGTAAAACGACCAGAATTGATTTGTTTTGGACTTTGGATTATTTTGAATGAATTTGAGTCCGGTCCAACTAAGGGAATTATGGCTAGAGTTAGGTTACCCTAAGGTTATAAAGATGGTGCCATAATTCACCCTAAAAAGGTTAATTCGCACAAGTTAACCTAAAAACAAGAGAGAGAGAACTCGAAGGAGGCTGAGAGGGATCGATCAGATTGAGGCAAAGAAAATGTTGAATTGAGTTCAAAGTTTTGCTAGGCTTGGCAAGTCGAACTCCATAGAGAAAAAGAAACCCAAAAAAGTCTAAGGCAAATGTGAGTTCATGACCGTGGAGACTTGACCTAAAATTTTGTGTTTGGTAATAGGTTAAGTGGAATCTTAGAATGGTTAGATTGAATGATTGATTGTGAATGGAAGGACCATGTGGGTCGAAATTATGATTGAGAACAGTGTGGTTCATGACCTGTGAATTGCGAACCATGTGTTCGAACCTGTGACTTGTGAACCTTAGGGTTCGGACCTAAAATTGTGATATAATTTGAATGTTGCTCTTGACTCAAAGGTTACTTTGGTTGATCCGGATGTAACTCGAGTAGTTAAACTAATTGTTGAGCAAGCCCTGAATAATGATTGTTCTCTGGTTTGATTTGATTTGTTATTGAATCCGTGTTCTGGTTATAGCCTAATGGGACGAGATGACCGAACCACTAAGCAATTCTTTTGCTTATGCAATCTGCGTGATGATTCGACCAATAATTGAGAAAGTGGCTAATAGGAGCGAGACCAAGGCAGGACGGAGAGGAGGTGGATCTAGGGATGGGATTTGGGACTCCTTTTATATTATTTAAGTCTGAATTTGATGCTAGTATTGATTTCATTGTGTTATGTTTATCACTTGGTGTTTATGGAACCTTGAATTTTAGTTATGAATAAGAATAGAACCGAGTTTAATGAATTGCTTGGGCTTGACACATCATTATAATCAAAATTTGACTTAGTGAATAATAAAATATGAATTGGTTAAGTGTATGGTCTGCTCAAGACCTTACTAGAATGCGTTGGAACACGAGTTTATTGAGTTGGGATATTATAGTAAGGTGCTTGCAATAATCAATTTTGTACAGTTGATATGCACCTCTTTCTTAGACTTTTTCTTCTCGTTGCTTGTTCATCAGGTCCATACTTCGCATAAGCTAAAAGCGATTATGAGAGCGATTCTCAACCTGGGGAACACATTAAACCAAGGTACTATGTGGGGTGAGTACTCTTATCATTATTCATCTTACTTAAGACATATCCTAATGCAACACAATTGAATTTCTCTGTTCAATGTGAGCTTAGTTAAAGAATGTCGTCTTTGTTTCATTGCATCATATACTTGTTTTGTGTGAACGCAAATCCTTTGTACTTTCTGCAGGCGCTGCAGTGGGATTCAAGTTGGATACTTTATTGATATTAAGCAATACACTTGGTGCTAACACGTCTTTCATGCATTATCTTTGCAAGGTAAATTAGAGCATCTGCAATGGTGAAGGACCTATTAAATTTCTTATCAATATAATATTATTATTTTTGGGTAAATGTTAATTCAAGAACTCTATATTTATTTTAGTTTCCATTGGTGAGAGACTCACTAAGTCCCTCACAAAATTTCTCATCAATATAATATTAATAAATAATAATTATATATAACTTTTACAATATATTTTTAGACATTTAAAAATTCCATAATAAAATTTCTTTTTGTAACTAAAAAATAATTTTAAGATTATTTTTATTAAATTAACTTTTGCTAATTAAATATAATATTAATATATGATTTAAGGTTATACATAATGGATCTTGTTAGATAGATAAATATTTTATAATTTATAAAAAATAAAAAAATTTTAAAAAAATATATAAATGATTTATTTACATTCTAAACTATAAAGAAATTAGATTATTATGAAATAAGTTAGAACCACTTATAAAGTGACATATGTCATATGAGATAGAATTTTGAGAGGTTGTAAGGGTTCCCAAATGAAAACCCATTCACCTCTTTTTTTTTAATTAAAATAATATATTTTTTTAATTTTTGATTTATTTTAATGTTGAGAAACCCATAAAGAAATCACCAATGCAGATGGTCTTTTGATCCGTCTTTACTTTCTGACTGGGTTTGTAATAGAACTGATCTGGCTCAGGAGGGATACATATTTCTGAAACTCTCCTCTTTCTTTCTACAGGTTCTTGCTTCCCAAGCATAAGATATACTGGACTTCCATGAGAATCTTCAAAGTCTTGAACCAGCTTCAAATGTTTGCTTTTGTGCTTTTTCCTTCATCTGCTCTTATCTGTAGTTGACTCATCATTTGATTCTCCTGCTATTTCAGATACAATTGAAGTTACTGGCTGAGGAAATGCAAGCTATAATCAAAGCATTGAAAATACTGAACCAGGAGCTCACTGTATCAGAAAGTGATGGTCCATGTTTTTCGTAAAGTATGTTTTTGCATTCTTTTACCAATCATGGTTTCGAGATTAGTTCCGTGATTGTGCCAAATAACTAAATCTTCATCATTTTGTAAATTCGGTACCAGTTGGAGAATGATTCTTCAGTGATGGTAATTAGTCAACTTCTCTGGATGCTAAAACCTAGTTATATGTTTTTGATAACAGAAATTGAAGGATTTCATATCCATTGCTGAGACAGAATTGACAAGTGTATTGAGCCTTTATTCGGTTGTGGTAATCTATCGACTTCTACAAGACTCCAAACTTCTTACCACCTTGGACAATGAGTTCAAACCTGAATATGATATTTTGTTTGACTCTCTTATGATGGATGGACTTGTGCACTATTTTTGCGAGGATCCTAACAGTTATCTCTTTGAACGAGGTATGGCACAGAATATAAATTTCATCAGCTTGGGCAATAATACATAATTAGAAAGATAGTCGTTATTCGTTTTTAATTGGTAGTCCTTATGTAACTAATAGTAATACTGATGAGTGATGAATTGCTGCAGTTACTGCAATACTCTTGAAGTTTATAATGTTGTTTAAGAAAGCTCACGAAGAGAATTTGAAGCTAGTGGAGCTGGAAAAGAAGAAAGCTGGTACCAGAAGAGCTCCTCCTCCTCCACCTTCTCTTCCACTTCCTCCTATACCAAGATCTTCATATTGTAGAAAACCTTTATGGTATTACTACCGAACTTTGGTAGGAGTTGCAGTTAAAGTTGATCGTACAGATGCAGGAAGAGAGCATGGTCTTCACCATCCAGGTTTGGGATCATCAGCCCAAAAATAAATAAAACTTGAAACCAGTAGTCGAGTACTTGGATTAAACTGTAGCTTAAGAGAAGAGTTTCTAGGCTACACATACTCACAGATAAACTTTGTTTGATCTTATCTCTATATATATCTTGATCATCGTTATCTTGTCTGTAACAAAAAAATATCCTCTTATTTCTTTTGGATTTGATTCTTTCTTTATTTTGTTGACAACATTCCGTAATTGCTACTAAATATCATGTGTGGTTTATTCAATGTCTTTTTCTTCCTAGATTAGCCTGGTTTCTAACAGAACTTTCACAAAAGAAGCTAAAATGCCGATGTTTAACAGGAAAAAGGAAATTAAAAAACCGGTTTAACCGGTTGGTTTGGCCTATTATACTGGTTCCCTACAAATGAGGATTGGTTTGGTGGTGGATCTGTAATTCTATAGTGATTTAGTACGAAATTAAAAGAAAAAAGAGACAGAAATGTATCGGTTGCATCGGACTTTCTCTTTTTTTTTTTTTTTTTTTTTTTTTTTTTTTTTTTCCCAAAAAAAAAAAAAANAATAAAAGAAGCTTGCTGAAGTAAAGAAAGAAGTTTAAGTTAAATCTCAGAAAATTCAACGAAGTTCTAAGGTAGATCCTTCTTCTCTCATATGATAAGGTTTCTGGGTTTCTTCTTCTGCAGACTTTTACTGCAAATCCTCTCAATATTATTAGAAACAATAATCGCTTTTAGTCTTCAAATCTCCTATTCGTTTACCTCCTGCCCCGGCAATTTCACTCTTGAGCCCTAATTTCTTCTACGCAGAGAAGTTCGACGATCCAAGCTTCCGCTCTTGGCCTCGTTCAAAATCGTTTAATTTTTTTGAGGCTAATTTGATTGATCGAAGAACTTATGACCTTGTTCTTCTTTTTGGGCATCCAAATCATAGGTATGCCTCGTTCTTTGCTGAAGTTACATTTGGATTGCCTTGTTCTGATTTCTTTAAGTTATATTTGGATTGGTTTCAACTTTAGTTTTATTGATGGACTGTTCGTTCTTTGCTGAAGTTTATATCCTTGGTTTGTCTCTGTTTTGTTTTGAATATTCAACTTTGGCGTCGATGATTTCGATTAGTGATGTTTCATAGCTCAATGGTTTAAGAGGTTCATTATTGCTGGATTCATTTCTGAGTAATTTCTTAGTTAATAGGTTAAGATGTTCGTCATCTCTCAGTCATACCAGCTTATTATGCATCTTTTTGTTCCTAACTGATTGTTGTGATGTAATTTCTGTATAACTTTCATATCCTTCTCACTAGCTTAAGTTGTTGAAGAATTTTAGTATTATTACAGATATTTATTGTTTGTTTGAATATCAAAACCATCATTTACCCATTTGGTGTTGCTTATGTGTATTTAGTTCTGTTGTTATCTTTTTCTAATAGTTTTTTTTTTTATTCAGCTGCAAGATTATATAATTTCTTTGCTTGAGCCCTTCGTTGTTAAACAAGAGAGGAGATGTTTGGCTCATCCAATCGTAAGTGATCCTATCTTATACTTGTTGGTTTCGGCAGCCTTCTATCCCATTCTTATTTTATAGTTTAGTGCTATTTACATCTTTTGTAATACTTCTAAATAAAATCGACCTTCTGAAAATATTGTTTTAATAGCTTTTGGACAGTCGACTGGTACTGGGAGCAGCCCATTTGGAACCCAATCTTTGTTTGGTCAGACCAGCAATACAAGTAGTAAAAATCCCTTTGCTCCAGCAACACCCTTTGGCACGTCCACACCTTTTGCTGCACAGACAGGAAGTTCAATATTTGGTGGCACTTCAACCGGTGTGTTTGGTGCACCTCAAGCTTCCTCTCCATTCGCCTCCACCACAACTTTTGGAGCTTCTTCATCACCAGCATTCGGGAATTCTAATACGGCCTTTGGAGCATCCCCAGCATCTTCACCTTTTAGTGGTAAGTACCAGATATCTTTTGTTAGTTACTTTATTGATTTATTACTTTTCCTGTATATGCGTATATTTTTGTCTTTAAATCATCAATATATGGATGCCTGAGGAGGTGGCATATTGCATTTATATTGGTTGGACTGGGGGTTTAAGAATTAGCCTTGGTTAATGGTTTTGATATTTTCAAGCATTCAAATTACACTATTTGTTTTAGTGCATAGTGTCGAAGCTTTTTGGTTTTTAAAATGTTCATCAATACCATATTTAATATTAAGAAACTTTGTTGAATTGTCAACGTTTTTGGGTTCTATTTTTCTGGTTTCTGTTAATATCGGTTCCTAATTTCCTTGTTATTTTCCTTTGATTAGTCCAGGTTCTCTATAGTCTTTGGTTTTTCAATTTCCAGATTTACATATGTTTTTGGGAACTAAGCTAATTTATATGTTCTTTCAGGGTCTTCTGGTTTTGGGCAGAAACCTTTGGGATTTTCAACGCCTCAGTCGAATCCTTTTGGAAGCTCAGCGCAGCAATCACAACCTGCATTTGGAAATAGCACTTTTGGTTCATCCACACCTTTTGGTGCCACGAGCACGCCTGCTTTTGGTGCATCAAGCACGCCTTCCTTCGGCGTTACAGGTACACCCTCGTTTGGTGCCACAAGCACACCTGCCTTTGGTGCCACAAACACACCTGCATTTGGCACCTCAAACCAACCTTCCTTTGGCGTCACAAGCACACCTGCATTTGGCACGTCAACGACTCCAGCCTTTGGTAGTACTGGCACCACGTTTGGCAACACTGGCTTTGGTTCTGGAGGTGCTTTTGGTGCTTCTAGCACCCCTGCTTTTGGTGTATCAGGCACTCCTGCTTTTGGGGCATCCAGTACTCCTGCTTTTGGGGCATCTAGTACTCCTGCTTTTGGGGCATCCAGTACTCCTGCCTTTGGGGCATCTAGTACTCCTACTTTTGGTGCATCAAATACCTCATCCTTCAGTTTCGGCTCCTCCCCAGCGTTTGGCCAGTCCACATCAGCATTTGGCAGCGGCGCATTTGGCTCTACACCATCTCCCTTTGGAGCCCAAGGTTCTCCCCTTGGCATTTCCCAACTAATTGTTGTGTAAGTCATTTGAATAAAAGATGACGAGATATGTTTGCATGATTTGGTTTTGCAGGTGCGCAGGCTTCTACCCCAACATTTGGGAGTTCTGTTTTTGGCCAATCACCTTTTGGTGGTCAACAACAAGGGGGCAGTCGAGCTGTGCCTTATGCACCGACAGTTGAGGCAGAAACGGGTAGTGGTACGGCTGCTGGAAAGTTGGAATCTATTTCTGCCATGCCAGCATACAAAGATAAAAGCCATGAGGAGCTGAGATGGGAAGACTACCAGCGAGGAGATAAAGGTACACTTGATCAAACAGATTTATTACTACATCTGCTTAAGGCTACATTCTTGTATTATCCAAGAAATATGGATTCTCTACATCTTCAATTTTCAGGTGGACCACTTCCTGCAGGCCAGTCTCCTGGAAATACCGGATTTGGTGTATCAACTGTTCAACCAAATCCTTTTTCTTCATCACCGGTGTTTGGTCAGACACCAGCAAATCCAACTAACCCTTTTTCGAGCTCGACATCTACCAACCCTTTTGCCCCTCAAACCCCAACAATTGCCAGTTCTGGTTTTGGAGCGGCCACCTCAAATTTTGGTTCCTCGCCCTTTGGTGTAACATCTTCATCCAATCTTTTTGGCTCAACTTCATCAACTACTACATCCGTTTTTGGATCATCCTCCGCTTTTGGAACAATAACTTCATCACCATTATTTGGTTCACAAAGCACTCCTGGGTTTGGCTCTTCTCCATCGATCTTTGGTTCAGCTCCTGGTCAGGGGGCAACTCCAGCTTTTGGCAATACTCAGTCATCTACTCTGTTCAGCTCAAACCCCTCAACGGGGCAGACTGGCTCTGCATTTGGACAGACTGGTTCTGCTTTTGGACAGTTTGGACAGAGTAGTGCTCCTGCATTTGGCCAAGCTAACATTTTCAATAAACCTTCCACTGGATTTGGCAACATGTTTTCAAGTTCTTCAACATTAACTACGTCTAGCAGCTCCCCCTTTGGACAAACAATGGTAACTTTTATGAATACGCTTTTATGCACAAGCACTTAATTTTTTTTCGTTATGTCGGTTAATAATGCATGTTCTCTTCACAATTAGTAGTTCTTTTGCTTCTCTTGATTAAAACCCACACCTGCACTTCCTTTCTGTTCTAATCTAGGCATTTTCGATTATTTCTGTAGCCTGCTGGTATGACACCCTTTCAATCAGCTCAACCAGGTCCTGCGTCAAATGGTTTTGGTTTCAACAACTTTGGTCAAACGCAAGCAGGTACCTTTGCCGACCAAATCACTGACATTATCATTTTATATCTAGATGCTAACTCTTGTATATCCGTGGTCTAAAGCTAATACAACTGGAAATGCTGGTGGACTGGGATTTTTTGGCCAAAGCAACTTCGGGCAATCGTATGGTCTTAATGACATCAGTGCTTGCAAGATTTCTGTTTCCTCTCTTTTTGGATAGTTTATCTATCTCCAAAATGCATTTTGTTGTGTGGAAGTTGTGCTATTGGACCTTCATCATTCTTTTTCCTTTTAACAGGCCTGCTCCGAGCTCTGTTGTTTTGCAACCGGTTGCTGTTACAAATCCATTTGGAACACTTCCAGCTATGCCTCAGATTTCAATAAATCAAAGTGGAAATTCACCTTCAATTCAATATGGAATCTCCAGCATGCCTGTGAGCCTACCCTTCTCTCTGCAACACCCTTACCGTGCATATTTTCATCTTCATTCCTCAGAATTTTATCTGCTTCTTCTTGTTCATCTCATTTATTTTCATTTTTTTCCTACTTATTTCTTGTCATGTCAGGTTGTTGACAAACCTGCTCTTGTTAGAATTTCATCTCTCCTGACTTCACGACACCTTTTACCAAGGAGGGTTAGGTTGCCAGCAAGGAAGTACCGTCCTGTAGACAATGATCCAAAGGCATACTTCTGTCTTATGAATTTGTGCTCACACTATGTTTTACTTAATCTCAACTTTGTGGTGCTGAGGTTTAATTCTACATGTTTAAATCTTGAAATGGTCCTCTTAGATTCCATTTTTCACTGATGACGACGAGAGCTCAAGTACACCAAAGGCGGATGCTCTTTTCATTCCAAGGGAGAACCCTAGAGCTCTAGTTATACGCCCAGTTCAACAGTGGTCGTCAAGGAACACATCCACTATTCCAAAGGACTGCCCAACTGCTCCAGTACAAGATAATGGTAAGCGTTCAGTATGGACATGCTGCTTGAAGTTTCTAATAGAGATAAAGCTTTTTGAGACTGTCTGCGTCAATTTGTTCCTAAGAGACTGCAGTTTTCAAATCTTAAACGAGCACTTTTTAGTTGGAACTTTAGTGTCTACCCTTTTGCACTCGTTTTTCAATACATACATTGCTATTCTTTTGAAACTTTATTGCTCTGCGTGTTAGTAGAAGTATTACACGAAAGTGGCTCTGAGTTCAATGATTTCGGGATCTTTTTGACGATATTATCTGTAATTTCAGGGAAGAGTAAAGACATAACCACTAATGCAACAATCCATAACGGTGAGTATTTAAATTACGCATATGCAAAAATAATTAAAAAAAACGAAAAACTATTTCCGTTTTGCCATGTTTTAATTATTTTCTGACCAGACTTGAGGGACAATATTACAGAAAAGGATAACGGAGAACTTGGTTCTACTAGTGAAGGAACTCATCCTTCAGTCAATATAAATCAAAAATCAAACGGCACAACAAGCACAGATCACGCGGGGGAGAAAGACCGTCCTTACAGAACTCTAGGCGGACACAGAGCCGGAGAAGCAGCAATTGTTTACGAGCATGGTGCAGATATTGAGGCACTAATGCCAAAGCTACGGCAGTCTGATTATTTCACAGAGCCACGAATCCAGGAACTCGCGGCTAAAGAAAGAGCAGACCCCGGTTATTGCAGGCGAGTTAGAGATTTTGTGGTGGGACGACATGGTTATGGGAGCATAAAGTTCATGGGAGAGACAGATGTTCGTAGGCTGGACCTGGAATCTCTGGTTCAGTTCAATAACCGGGAAGTGATTGTATACATGGATGAGAGCAAAAAACCAGCAGTTGGGCAAGGTTTAAATAAACCGGCGGAGGTAACGTTGCTGAACATAAAATGTGTGGATAAGAAAATAGGGAAACAGTTTACGGAAGGAGAGAGAGTGGAGAAGTATGAAATGATGCTTAAGAAGAAAGCCGAGGCACAAGGAGCTGAGTTTGTGTCGTTTGATCCTGTGAAAGGCGAGTGGAAGTTTCGTGTCGAGCATTTTAGTTCCTATAAGCTCAGTGATGAAGACGAGGATCACCTTTAGTGTCTAATCTCTGTTGAAATTGCTCTGTTTTTGTATAGGGGATGTTGGAAGAGTTGTGCAGTAGCAAATAGTGCCCTACTACTCCATATGTTGCGTGTTTCTGTACCTTATCTTTTTGTTGTTATTTTTAAAAATAAATTTCTCTTTTACTGGGTTTTTTTTTCCCTTCAAACTGATTTAATTCAAACAAACAAAACACACAAAAGAGCATAATGTGCAAGTGGCTTTTAGTCCCGTGGTTGGTGGTAAGTCCACTAAAGACAGACACACATGTACTAAGATCGAGTCCCATCACCTACGAAATTTATGTAGGAATTTGGTTAATGGACCGGCCTTTGTGGCCTATATTAATATTGTCATTGACAAAAAAAAGCATAAGGCCAAAGTTTACAAAACTAGATACTAGTCTTGCCCGTACATTTGTCCATAAGTGAGCCTGGCCATATCAAAAGGTAAGAAAACATAATACAATCAAAGAAAAACACAAGAAAACTAGCAACGAAAGCAAAAGCTAACTCAGAGCATTATTTCTTGCCATGGAAACAAGGGTTTGTCGGGCCACATATTTAGAGTGAGCGATGAATTTTGCATGTCAATAGACGAAAACATAGCCTAGGACAGGTTCATGAAATTAACTTCTCACAAAACGACGGAACATAGTTCTGTGCAGATCAGAAGACAAAGCAAAGCTTTGTACAGAAATGCCAAGAATAACTTCTCGCCAAACGACGGAACATAGTTCCGTACAAATCAAAAGACAAAGCATAGCTTTGTACTGAAATGTCGAGAGTAACTTCTCGCCAAACGATGGAAAATAGTTCCGTACATATTAAAAGACAAAGCATAGCTTTGTACAGAAATGCCGAGATTAATTTCTCGCTAAAAGATGAAACACAGTTCCGTACAGACTTGCCGAGATTGAAATCTCACTTAAACGACAAAGTATAACTTTGTACAGATCTACTCAAGATTAAAGTCTCAAATAAAATCAGAACATGATTTCTGAACAGATAATTGGAAATCCTTTAGACCAAGTTTTACGAATATGGTTTCTGAGTCCGAACTTCTTAAAACTCAAACTGAGTCCTAAAATCTCAATTTTAAAGTTGCATAACAGAAAGTTCTCTTCCAAAGCTAAAACGAGATCAAACTCTCTAAACGCGGAAAGAAACTTATCTCAACGCGCAAAAATAAGAAACGGATTTCGAAAACCACAATTTGTAAAATGACGAGTCAAAAGCATTTAAGTGTTTGCTTCATTCATTATCAAATCTCGTTTCTTTTACATAGGAAAAGCATTTACAAAAGTACGGAGTATGTACAAAAATTCAACCCTAAAGGCCTAGTGCCAACTACATAAAAAGACTACGACAAAGCACAAAAAAATCATGGTGCTTCTGTGAGTCTACTTTCATCGGTATTGGAGGCCTCTCCAACTTCAAATAATGGGACGACCAAGTCCCCTAGAAGCAGCGGCGTCAAGCTCTCCTTATTAACGAGCTCCTAGAACTTGTTCACTTTGGCAGTTATTGAGTTTATGACCGCACAGAGAATGTCAACTCCCTGATCGGAAAGCAATCGAACAACGTTTGCTGACCCAATAAACTGGGCGTATGACAAAAGAGTTTCGAGGAACCTATCAAGATCGCAGAACTGAGAAGCAATCCAGGTCAAATCGGTCGGATAGGCGCTCACGAAGAACCCCAAAAGTTCTCAATGGTTAACGCCTGGCGAAGTCGAGAATCAAAGTCCCCCTCACCAAATCTAACTTGGCGCACAATCTTAGCATCATGTCATTAGCCTTCTTGGCAGATTTAAAGGCAGCACTCCGGTCAGATTCGGCACAGTCTAGCGAATACAACAATTTCGCATTTTGAGCTACTAACTTGAGGACGTTTTCATGCTCCACTTTCAACTCGTCCTTAGTGCGAGCGAGTTCCTCCTTGGCGGCTGAAAGTTCAGATCGTAGTCTACTACTTCCAGGTAGTCCTCAACAATTCGTGCAGGCGTACCTCTACCCCTTCCATGGGCGGAGCCAGTCCTACCTTCTCTCCTTGGAGAACCAATCCTTAATGGCGCATCATTCATCGCCTTCTTCGCGGGCCGCGAGTTCTCCCGGCCAGAGCTTGAAGGGACCTCCACTATGTCACGAATCGGAGCAGCTAAGGGTTTAGAAACCCTAGAGGAGCCTCTAGAAGGTCGGGCATTTAAACCCTCAAGAGCAGAACTAACACCGGCCTCAACATTGGGAAGTTTAAAATCATCAAGACCCATTTTCATAGAAGAATGAAGAAAATAAGCAAGAAAAAATCATAAAGAAATTTGAGTATAGAAGAACTCGGAAGTCGTCAAAGCAAGTTTGAGGAGATGAAAAGTGAATGGTAAAAGAAGAAGAGGCACGATATTTATAGAGAATTACTGAAATATGAAGCAACGCAAAGCTGAAATAATGAATGAGCGGAAAGTAATCGAAGCGACGCCATGCGGTAATAATGATGATTTGTGTAAAACCGAGGTGACTGTTCAAATAACCTACTAGAAAATTGATACATGGACCAAAGCTTCTGGAAGATGAAACAACATTTCTGACTCGTAAATTAGGCACTAGAATTTTTCGAGTTTAGGGGGGACAATTGTTGGAGGTGGATTTGAAATCCTACTTCGGTCCACTGACAACAACATGTCAAATATAAAAGAGTCACCCGGTTGCAAGCACTAAGTCTTCAACTCAGATAAAATATTCGACTCGGAAAATGTCAAGTCTCGGAAGATTCCACAAACCTGAAGGGAAGTCGGATGACACGTCAGCATACAATAAATGGAAGTTTTCCTGTTCTGACATGGAAAGCTTCCACAAATCTAGCATGAATCTTAACAGATTCAATCTTATCAACAAGATTGGTAAATCTTCTTTTATTTTCTACACATATAAACCGCCTCTATAAACTATAAATAGAGGCACAATCCTTCTGTAAGGAGAATCTTCTTTTGGACATTCAAAGTTTAATAAGAGCACTAATTCGGCCTTCACCTGTCTTATTACTCAGTTAACTAAGCTCTTACTCCCATTCAAATCCATAAGTGTCCTTGCCCATTCTTCCTACTCTATTAATCACGCATTACCGTTTTAGTACTCGTTGTGTTAAAACAGGTTCCAACAGTAACTCAAACCAAAATTGATCTGTATTAGAGGAACTTCAAATGAGTCCTAAATCAATATATCCAAAAAACAAAACCCGAACTGGAACCAAATTAAGAACAAAATTTTAGCTTTCTAGAGTTTTTTATTATTATTGTTTTTATTTTAAAAAAATTATATAAAAATACTTCTAAACCCAAACTCGATCTATACTCAACTGAACCATATCCAAAAAATAAAAATATCTGAGTAAATCTTATTTCAAAAGAACTAAAGTACTGAATTAGATGAACCAAATCCGAATAATATCGCAGATGGGTTATAAATCTATGTATATGGAAAACCGAGTCCAAACCCAAAGCTGGATCAAAACAAGAACCAAATTTGTAACCGATATATCTTTATTAATTTTTTTAGTTTTTCTATTAAATATTTATTAGTTTTAAGTTTTCATGTAAATATTTGTAACAAAATCCGTCTTAGTTCTATTTTTAAGGGTTGTTACAAACTATATATTAATTTTATGTTAAATTTTATAACACTGGAAAAATGAAAGTGTATCCCGCTTTAATATATAAGATGCTAAATCTTTCTAAACGATGAATTTTGTTAACCTGGAAAATCGGGGATAGAAACCATTCAGGCTCTTTAGTGGTTTTGTCCATGAGAATATAAACCTTTGTGCTGACACGAACTTCTCCTTCTTCGGTGAAGATATGTTTAAGAGCATGTTGTCTGCAATAACTATCTCTTAATCTATGGATCTTTGAAGCTTCTTCTCTCATTTATTTGCTGTGGTCGATTATATCTATCTGAGGAGTAGATTGGTTCGTATCTTCGAACTCATTGCTGAGGAAATACAAGCTATAACCAAAGGATAAGAAATAGTAAATCAGGAATTCTCAGCAGCAGAAAGTGTTTAGAATGAGGTTCATCTCACGTATAGAAGAAGTTCAGCTTGGAATCAAGATAAAAGAGATCCATTACTTGCTGCCAAAGAGTAGTTTCTTTTTTCTCTCTTCTAAGACTACCCTTGTGTACATATATATATTTTTAAATCCTGTAAACATAACCATAAGTGAATAATACAATTCACCGATACTTCTCTGCCTCTATACTCTTTCTCGATCTCTCATTTCTATTCTTCAATTCTCTTTGCTTCTCTTAATCTATATTTCTACATAAAGTGAATGCTTTGTGATATATACGCATTTTAGCACATTTTAGGTGTCGTTTTTAGTTCATTTTTCATGCATATTTATTGCATTTAAATTACAATCGAGTCATTTGTAGTTTTTTTGCATAGGTTACATTTGCATAGCATACATATTGCATTTGGAGTTATCTTCAGAAAGCTTGGACTGGGAATGAAAAGACAACAACAACAACTCAGATTGGACAGCAGTAGGCACTCGGATTTCAAACCAACAGCAATGGTAACTCGGATTGCAAGCCAACGGCAATGGTAACTCGGATTGCAAACCAACGGAAACGGCACTCAGATTGCAAACCAACAGCAATGGCAACTCGAATTGCATAGCACCGACAAATCGAATCACAAATTAACGGAAACTAGGATCATGTTATGATGACAACAGATTGACTCATGACAAGCCTTGTATATCTTTCTTAGTTTTTCATTTTCTACTTATTAGGTTTAACGGAGGATTAGTATAAATACCTCCTTGGTGTGATGAAGACGGGGAATGGAGGCTTTACCGCTACTTCCAAAACTTTTAGAACTTTTCACTGTTGTAATTCCAGAACAAGATTTCACTTTTGTTTTATCTAAGTTTTAATTCAGTTTCAGTTTGCTTTCATTATAAGTTTACTTTCTGAATTTCTTGATCATGTCATCCACTTTGATTGTTATATCGATTGTTTCACCTATGATTTCTGAGTAGTTAACTTAGGGTTTGTAAGAGAACAGACTAGACCAGCGTGGATCTTAAAGTTTTCTAAGTCGCTTAAGAATAGAATAATATAGATCTCTTTTGTTTTGGTATTGTTAATGTTTGGTCCTTTCTGCTAAATTGAAACATGATTTTAGACTTTTAGCTCCCTATAGGTGTGTTGAATTGTCTGATCAAACTGATTCATAAATTTACATCCTTAGCTTAAGAGATTAATTATCTAAGATGTTTATTAGGCTCGTTTCCATGGTTGCTTCACACTAGTTAGGTTGTTAAACACTTATGATGATAAGGTCGGTTGATAGCTTTACTGAGATTTTTTTGCCACGAGTTTGGACTCAATAGTTATAAGTTTATTGCCTAGAGATCAGCTCTGTTTGATTTTGTTAAGCGATTTAGTGACTTAAAGTGAGACATTGGTCCATGATCTCCGACCCTTAAGAAACCCTTCTTCTCATCCATTGCTTAGTTGTTTTCACTGCACTTGTTTTCTATTTTCACTGCACTTAATTTCCATTGTACTGTTTCTTTTGAATTGCTCATTTCAAATTCACCTTTTGTTTACTTGACTGTTATTTCTGTTTCTCGTTGTTTCACCATTTAAGTTGATAGATAACAACCCATTCATTCGATTTGGCTTGAATTAGAGTAATCTATCATATTCTGATTGGTAGTTACATTCCCACTTGGATTGACACCTATTATACTACATCGACATCTTAGTACAACAGAATTTGACAACTAGAGCAAAATCCTGTTATCAAATTGGTGCCGTTGCCAACTAGGTTTCTGTTTACTACGTTTAGAATTTTATACTTTCTGAGATCAAGCTATTTTTCTGTTTCTCGCTAACTTTGGTTTGCCTTCGTCTATTTTAGGGTGAATTTACAACTTGAGTTAAACTCCCCGTTGTATGCAGACGCGTTCTCAAGGCAGCCAGAATCTTCTCCCTCTTTTACACAATATTGACAGACTTCCACGTGAGTTGAGAGAGTCGAATAACCTACTCAGCAACAAACAAGAAAAACCAGGAGAAATGGGATCCCATGATGGTTCAACTTCAAAGACGCCATTGGCGCCAAAGGACACGAAACATGAACAAGTGTCACTTGTTACGAGACCTCGAACAATCGGAGCAGGAGACGCACCCAACTGTCACACTCAGCGACATGGATTTGTTCCTCCGTCATTCCAAACAACAACTTCGAGATCAAGAGTAGTCTCATCTCCATGGTTCAGAATCGCAAGTTTCAAGGACTGCCTGTGGAGGACCCCCTCGATCATCTGGATGAGTTTGAAAGGCTCTATGGCCCAACTAAAATTAATGGAGTCAATGAGAATGCCTTTAAATTGAGGTTGTTCCCATTCTCTCTTGGGGACAAAGCACATACTTGGGAGAAAATTTTGCCTCAGGGCTCTATCACAACATGGGATGCTTGCAAATCTGCCTTCCTTGCCAAGTTTTTCTCTATCTTTAGGACCGCAAAGCTGCGAAAAGAGATTTCTAAATTTGTGCAGAAGAATTCATGATCATTCTCTGAAGCATGGGAGCGATACAAAACATACCAAAATCAGTGTCCTCACCACAGCTTCCCTACCCAAACACTACTAAGCAATCTATATCGTGGTGTTCTACCAAAAAACTGCATTATGTTGGATTCAGCCAGCCACGGCAACTTCCTAAACACTGATGTTGATGAGGGCTGAGAGTTAGTAGAGAACCTTGCACAAACAGATGGACAATATGGAGAAGAATTTGACAGAAGCGATAGAGGCACTATAGATTTAGATACAGTGAGCAGAAAGAAATTCAGAGCGATGAATGACAAGATGGACAAGTTTCTTATGGTACATCAGAAACATGTGGACTCAGTATGCCATGAAGAACTGGTTCAGGATGAAGAGAATGACCAGGTTGAAGAGGTTAGCTTTGTGCAGAACCAAAGAGGAGGTTACAAACAATACAACAACTATCAGCAGTATTCGAACCTCTCCTTCAGGAACACCAACATTGCTAACCCCCAAGACCAAGTTTATCCACCCAAACCCCAACCCGTTCAGCCCAAAACTTATGTGCCAAAGCAATAATATCATCAGAGTTTTCAGCCCATTCCAACCGCACCACCAGGATATGAAGCACAAGCTCTGCCGCCTATTCAGCAAGGTCCAGAGGTTATGGATTTGCTCCAACAGATTTTGAAGGGTCAAATTACGACAGCTACTGAGTTGACAAAGAAGTTTGTTGAGGTACACTTGAAGATAGACACATCGCACAATGATCTCAATTGCAAGTTTGAGACATTGAATGCGAGACTCAAGTACTTTAAGAGTCAAAAGCATCATCCTCTATGAAGAATTCTAGGCAACTATGATAATATGGTTTTTTTTTGGTCTAAGCTATCAAATCATTGAGCATAGTGGAAAGTAGAGTGGATTGTCGTACCAATACTCGGAGGTACTTGCAAACAGCCTATCTAGTACTAAGATCTAGTCCAAACAACCTAACAATCTGTCACAAAGTTAGGCCAATACTCAGTGAGCTCTTAAACTAGCTNAAACATTCAAAACGGGGAAATAATCATAAAACAGAGTGAAAACTAGCAAATGAAATAAACTATGA